>JAQGAY010000694.1:0-21631 GCA_034698085.1 Polydesmus angustus | reverse complement strand
TTAACTCGATTAGCCAAATTTGCAATTTAAAAAGCGAATAAACAAGTCAAATTTTAATAAAAATAAATAAATTTTTTAATATTTAGTTAGATCAACATTACCGATTTAACAATGAAATATAACATCTGGCATGTGACCTCCTCCATTGAGGCGGCACATGTAAACGCGAGTAACGAAATTTCTAATATTAAACTTACTCGCACGTGTCTGGTTGGGTGTTGGCAATTACGCGTATGAGAAAGTTATTGAAAATTTTGCTATTAAATCGAGCTAACCGACCCAGTGGAGAAGGTCACATGCCAGATGCTATTTTGCATTGTTAAATCAGTGATGTTGATCTAACTAAATATTAAAAAATTTATTTATTTTCTTTAAAATTTGACTTGTTTATTCGCTTTTTAAATTTCAAATTTTGCTAATCGAGTTAACATGTGCCGAATCAGTTGGAGAGGTCATATTCTAAAAATTGTTTTTTATTATTAAATCGGAGTTGTTGTTATATGTAAATATCAAAAAATTATTCATTTTCATTAAAATTTGACTGATTTATTCGCTTTTTATCAAACTCCGTAATTAAAAAAAAAAACACGTTATAACACTTTATTATATTACTTTATAGTAATATTAGCTAAATAATAGACTAAACTCGAAGCGTTGTTGCGTTATTTTGGAAAATTCATTTTATTGGTGAAACTTTTTCAAATACTGAATATCGTTTTAATGTACTGTACCGTAAATTTCATAATTACAGATGTTCATTTTGTAAGACCTTTATATAAAAAAATTGAATATTGGAGGAAAAAAAGAGTAAATTATTACCGGTATTAAAAATTAGCTCTAAAAATGAAATCTAGTTTAAAATTGTGTAGAAATTTATTTTCACAATTTAATTCATCGGGTTTTGAAAAGATATTAATTTTTTCATTTAAAAAATTTTAATGGGAAAATGTGTTAAGTCTGATTTATACGCTTTTGAAATAGTACGATTGAAAAGTTAAAAAGTAGGTAGCATTTTTGTTTGCCGACTCTTCGGTTAAGAAACTACGGTAGGATTGAACAGGTGAAAAGGGTGCGAAGGGTGGTGAAAGTCCCATTTACAACATTCATTGAGCGTGAAAACAATAGTCAACGCTTTCGTCGTTCATAATCGACACATTCATGTGTGAAAAGGTATTTGAAAGAGAGTGGGAGGAGTTAATTGTCCACTGAGACTGCTAATAATATTCAAGTGTTTTGTGTCTATTTGTTTTGTTTGGTCACTCATCACCCTCTTAACGAATAACAAAGGCGTCGATTGTGGTGACACTTTCGATGTCTTTTCCCCTTTTGCTATTAATTACAAGCCACTTTCGGATAGCATCGCTTTAACTCGGGGTGCGCATGCTCCGAATGGCGTAAAGAATGATTTTTCGCGTCAGCTGTTGCGCTATTGTTTTTACGATTGCATTTTGCCACATGAAAAGTAATAATTTAGCGAGTTAAACAAACCTAAATCTCAATCATTATTTCGGATGTTATATTTTATTAGCAGCTCGTGAAGTTGTTTCGTGTTTCTCTTCCTCAATCTTTTTTTTTATTATTATTATTCCCCCTCAAGTTCATTGGCTTAGTTGAAAATGCCGGTCTAGCGAACACTCAACAGCTGCTCATTTGGAATTAACAAAAATATAAATATACAATCGAACGAATTCACTTTTCATTATTGTTAAGAGAAAAAAAGACACAAATACACATTTAGATTGCAGAGCTGTTCCCCTTAAATATGTTGTCAAACTGGAAACTGTTTTATAGATTACTTTTTAAAACAATAATAATAATTAAGCATGAAAAAAAAATAAGATAGCGGTTCGATAAATAATTTGGACTTCGGCTATCTTTTTCATCGATCACCCGAAGTTCCGAAGTAAAGTTTTAAGGAGCTCTCGATTTCACTTGCCCTGGCAAGTGTTTTGAGCATATACTTTTTTAAAAAAAATATAATGTAAAATTAAATACTGCATGTATGAATTAAAATATCCTGTAGCAGGTAGGATAGAAAACAGTTAGCCATAGACTATAATGTACTGTATAGGCCTACTAGGCTCATAAATATAGAAAATATTTTTTAAATTAACATCATAATATTCTTTTGTCCGATTATCCGATTTCCAAACACTTATGCATTTTAAATAATTCGAATACTACCGGTAATCCAGCTAACATTATTTTGTTTGGAGGCCGAGGGGAGGGGTGTTTCCACGGGTTAGAGCCTGGGATACTACTTTCTCTTCTTGGGGTGATATTCTGTCCTTTCATGGTTTTCCATCTTTCCCGCTGTCCCTATATACCTGACTCCTGAGTTAGGTCGGTCATGATGGGACAGCAAAAATGGAATTAATTTCGATTTCGAATTTTCGAATGAAATAAACTTTATGTCGCTTTTTTGACAAGTCCATTGCAAACTTGGAGATTCCTAGGACGCCATCTCGCGTTGTTGTAAATAAATAACGCGTGTTTCCGGCTTTGGGCCAGAAAAGCAGCCTCTTTTTGGGTACAGGGACCAAACCTAACAATAAAATCAAGAAAGTCATAACAACCTATTAGCTACTTCGCGCAGTAAGCGAGATGCACCGTGCATCACAACAGGCGCCCCCAGTGTTGTGGTGGGCTGGCCAAAAAGAGCTTACTTTAATTTATTTTTTTTAAATGTTTTTTAAATGTTTTTTTTTTTTTTTTTTTACTTTTTAGACCCAGACATATACGCTGAGTAATTTATCTTCTGTGATACGACGTCAAAGTCTTGGTGAAAATGGCATTGAGGATATGATCCAACTTGCGTATGTATTAACTACAGTATTTTTATTAGAATTATATGTACAATATTTGAGTAACGTTAACATTTACAACTTTTAATACGATATCGTAATTGTATTAGTTTTTGACAATATTGCAAATGAAAAACACATCAATCCGAATTTTTTTATTAAGAAGCTGTATTATTTTAATAGAGAAATTTATTTAAGCTTAAGAATAGAATCACATGTACCGGAACTTTAATTTTAACTTGTATAAATCCAAAGTTGTTGAGTAAGTTTTGAAATTTTTATTAACACGCTTCTTTAACGCATGGGCGCGTCATTAGATCCAATAATTTAATTAAATTAGCAAGTTTTAAGGTGAATTTTTTTTAAAAGTAAATCAAAATTCAAATCATTTGCGCTTGCAATAATAAAGAAAGAGAACTCAGAAAGTTAAGACTTAAAGAAAAGTACTTTGCTGATCATTTGTGATGTAACAATGCATTACATAAACTTTAAATTGCTTTATTTATGTTTACCAAAATGTTAAATTATCAGGTGTGTGTAGGACTTAAATCTCAAGCGTTAAGAAATTTAGTTTTTATGACCGAGGAATTTTCTCATTCACTTTTTTAATACATGACATTGTACAAAGCCGGGACATTTAACAATAAAGGCTTTTTTGCTATTAAAAAAAAAAATTAAGTATCAAAATAAAATATAATGCAATACCATTTAATTCAACGTTTGAAACTGTCAAATCAAGCATTCAATGCTCGGTGCTTATTTAGAAAATATGAAAACAATTGGTTGCCTACCTGTTGTAAAATCGGATAAATAATAGCATTTTTAAATTATTCAACATCAGAATTGTTAAGTAAAAAATATAATGTTATGTTTTTAAAATTTGAGAAAATCTGATTTTTCTTTAAAATATCGCCAGTATAATAAGTTTACTGTACTGAAAGCGAAATTTTCCTTCATTAAAATCCAAAGCGCGCAGCGACCAAATTTATTTTTAAACCATCTTTAACTAATAGCGTCCCAGGGCATTGCGTGGACTGATTGGGATAGCTAAAACGTGTTGGTATTGAAATTGATTTTTTTCTGTTTTCTTGTTTTTAATAGCAAAAAGGTTCTTTATTTTTTAGAGGCATATACAGTCAATAAAATTCAATTTTAAAATTATTTGCATGAGTTTTCATAGAAACACAGGGGCTAACAAAATGTTTAAATTAAAATTCCGGATAATTGAAAGTGTGATGTAGGATGTCATTTCCGACTTATTAAATGTGAATTTGACTGAATAATTGATTTTTAGTAAATTGTTATTTAAAATTTTATTTTACTGTAAATAATTATTATACGAGAATTGAGTACTGTAATTGAGGGGAAAAAATACTAATTATAAAAAACTGATTAATTTTTTTTAAAAAGATAAGACTTGGTGGCGTTTAGTTTATGGCGGGATTTTTTCAAAATCTTTTTAATATCGTTGAGCTGGACCAGTAAACCTGCTTTCGTGCTCCGTTAAGCACTCGTGCGAATAATTAGAAAGAAAATTCATTAACCTTATTTTTTATTTGCCCTTTCTTCAGTGGTTTTTTTTATTCTGATATTTTTATACATGAAGGATGTGTTCTTAGCTTTGTTTGCAATTAGATGCAAATGCTCAATTAAATTTTGGAATTAGTAAGAAAAAACTGATGAGGCCAGATGAGGGTAACCTAAAAACTTCCTCGTTTTACATCGAAACTAATACATTATTTAACTCCAACGATAACGTATTAATTCTGTTAGGAAAATAAGCTTGCATAATATTTTCGATACACAATTAATTTTTTATAAAACGTTTTTGCAATCGAAAATGATTGTATACAATTATTATTTTTTTCTTAAATTAATGTACCGGTAATCAATTTTTATGTGATATATTTTATTCATGAAGGTTTGGTTTTATTTCTAGCGATCTGAACGAGGCTTCTTTGTTATGGAACTTGAAAATTAGATATGACAAAGAATTTATTTATGTAAGTTAAAACAGTTATTTTTGCGCGTTTTATTTTTGCTGGGCAAATTTTTTTAAATAATATTATTAAATAATATATTATACATTTTTTTTAAAAATCACCGTAATTGATGTTATTAAGTCTAGAAATGAATAAACATTAAATTTTCTTCTTGTTAACGTTGACCTTTCTTTCTTCTCTATTTAAGTCTCATGAGAAAAAAGTTTAAATTCATTCATTATAATAATTTTCATAGTAAATTACATGGTGCGAAAAAAAATGAAAGAAGTAGGCGTTTGAAAATCAACGCTTACAAAAAAAAAAATTTTATATGTGTAAATATTGTACTTTTATGAAATTAAATATGTATTTTTTTGTTCGTTTTTAACTAGACGTACATTGGGAGTATTTTGGTGGCAGTAAATCCCTACAAAATGTACGATGTTTACGGGTTGGACGTTGTTAAAAAATACGAGGGTCAAATCCTTGGCACCTTAACACCGTAAGTGCATTTTTTCAATTAAATGTGAATAGAAAGAAATAATAAACGGTAATAATTAGGCATGCTTCACAACTTAATAAAAACTTAAAATTTTACACAAAGTTATGGAAAGGGAAGTCAAGTTTTAAAAATAGCTTTTTAATTATCAATAATTAATGTCTAAAATTATAAGTTTGTGCTCTATTTCACTAATAACTACGGTATATAATTATATTTTTTTAGTCATTTATTTGCTATTGGAAGCTCTGCTTATTCGAGGATGAGCAAAGACGGTGAAAATCAGGTTGTCATAATCAGGTATGCACGACGCGCGAAAATAAATTTCAAATTTTATAATTTTGGCTAATTACTATTTAATTCTTAATTTTAAATTGCAGCGGGGAAAGCGGTGCTGGAAAAACTGAAAGCACCAAACTCATAATGCAATATTTAGCTGCTGTCAATAAATCTCCGAGTAATCTGATCACCGAACAGATTTTAGAAGCCAGCCCTTTACTGGAATCTTTCGGAAACGCCAAAACAGTGCGCAACGATAATTCTAGTCGATTTGGAAAATATTTAGACGTTCATTTCAAAGAGTACACAAAACATCATTGTTTTTTATTTATTGTGTAATTTAATACATTTTTGTTTTACTTTTGTAAACAGCGGAGTAATTACGGGGGCTCAAACGACGGAATATCTGTTAGAGAAATCGCGAATAGTAACTCAGGCTCAGGATGAGAGAAATTATCATGTATTTTACGAAATGTTGGCTGGTTTGAGCAAAGAGAACAAAGATAAATATGGATTGCAAACAGCTGATAAATATTTTTATTTAAATCAGGTAAATAAAACGCGGTTCAAACGGATGCTTATTATTCAAATGCTTATTATTCAAATGCTAATTTTGTTGTTTTTGTTACCAAGGGAGGAAGTTTTGAAATTCAATGCAAATATGACAGTGAGGATTTTAAAGCCCTTTTATCTGCGATGCAAGTTTTAGGATTTACATCGGAAGAACAAGAAACAATTTGGAAGATTTTAGCTACAGTTTTGCATTTAGGAAACGTTTACTTTCATAAGAAAAACGTAAGATTTATTTATTTTTTTTTTTTTTTGAATTAATTAAATGATATCTAACCAAAATGAATAAAAACGAGTTTTGCATAAGTTACTAACCTGACCAAAAAAATGTTCATTTTTGAATATAAAGTTAAAATATGGACAGGAGGGAGTTGAAATTGGAAGTGATGCTGAAATACGCTGGGCGGCACATTTACTTCAATTGTCCGTTGACGGAATTGTTTTAGCTCTAACTACAAAAACAACGGTGATTATATTTATTTTTTTATTAATTTTTTTTTTTTTAAATAAATTTGCCGTTACCGTATTATAATTTTGTGAATTTGTTGCATTTTCCAGGAAGCAAGAAACGAAAGAGTTTTTACCTCCCTTAACATAGATCAAGCATTGGATGTCAGGTTAAATATTTTCAACAAAGTTAAAATCAATCAGTTATTAATTTTGATCGGATTTATTTAGAGATGCTTTAGCAAAATCATTGTACTCGAGGCTTTTTACATGGTTAGTTAAAAGGGTCAACAATATCATTTACAAAGGAAGCATGAAAACGTCAATTGCCATTTTAGACATTTTCGGTTTTGAAGTAAAATTTTGATTAGTACTAGTGTATTAACTAATGTAAATTAACTAATTTTATCAATTGTAGAATTTTAAAGAAAACAGTTTTGAGCAACTATGCATTAATTACGCCAACGAAATGTTGCAGTTGCATTTTAATAAATACATTTTTAAATTGGAACAACAAGAATACGCCAAAGAAAAAATTGAATGGCAAACAATCACATTCCAAGACAATCAACCAGTTATCAGTTTGATTTCAAAAAAGCCTATTGGCATTCTTCACGTTTTAGACGACGAAAGTAATTTTCCAAAGGTATAAGAAATTAATTATTTATAAATTTGCAACATTTAAATATACCGGTAATTAAAATGTTACTTTTCTTATGAAAATTAAGGCTACTGATCATTCATTTTTGGAGAAATGCCATTATAATCATGCACTTAATGACCTCTATAGCCGGCCCAGATTGTCTTCTATGGAATTTGGTGTTAAACACTATGCTGGACAAGTGTGGTACTCTGTAAGTTTAATTTACATCATTAAATTTAATTACAGTGTATAAGTTTGAGCTTGTTTTGCACAGGTGGACGGATTTTTAGATAAAAACCGCGACTCTTTGCGATGGGATGTTGTTGAATTATTGATTGGCAGCAAAATTGATGTAATTTTAAATATTTCAACTTTGTATACCAAAACATTAATATTATTGTAATTGCAGTTAATAGCTGAAATGTTTTTGGACCTTCGAACAACTGCTGAAGCAGCTAAGACGGTCAATAAAGCTAATGGTCGATTTGTGACGATGAAACCGAGGACACCCACAGTAGCGGCAAGATTTAACGATTCGCTGTTACAATTAGTCGAAAATATGTCTCAGTACGCATTATTATAATTATTCATAATTTTTTTTAAAATTATATCATTTTTGCGTGACGATATTTTATAGATGTAATCCGTGGTTTGTTAAATGTTTGAAGCCAAATAGCGATAAAACTCCAATGAAATTCGATATTCCAGTTGTATTGGAACAATTGCGATATAGCGGAATGATGGAAACTATCCGCATTAGAAAAACAGGTTATCCAGTAAGATTAAAATTTGTCCAGTTTGCTCAAAGGTAAGAATTTCTTAGTGACCATTTAAAAATTTAAAGAAATATTTATTTTAAATTTTATTTTTTAGATATCGATGTTTAGTTATTGGGAGGATTTCAAAAGGTGCTTCCGCTAGAGAAATATGCAAAATAGTTTTTGAGCAATTACAAGCATCTAATGAAGATTACCAATTAGGAACAAATAAAGTAAATACTATCAAGTTCATTTTAATAATTTATTTTTTTAAATGGTTATTTTTTAAGGTATTTTTAAGAGAACTGTTGGAACAGCAATTGGAAAAACAACGAGTTGAAGTTGTCCGAAAAGCAGCAGTTACAATCCAAAAATTTATTCGAAAACGATTAGCTCGAAAGCACTATGTGGCAATGCTAAAAAGTGCTATTTTAATTCAAGCCATTGTCCGTGGTTGGTTGGTTAGAACTCGTTATCGGAAAGTAAGAAATGGAGTCATCAAAGCCCAAGCTCATTACAGGATGTACCAGGAAAGAAAGAGATATATTAATGTATGTCACAATAATTATATACAGTACATAATTATCAAATTATAAAAGCATATTTTATCTTTAGTTAAAAAATGAAATAAATAATAGGAAAAATGCTGAAAAGTTAGCTAAAGAAAAAGCAAAAGCCAAAGCTCAACAAGAACAAGAAGTATATTTTAATCTATTTATTTATTTTTAAAACTTAAAATTAAATTTGAAATTTAAATTTGAGGATCGCAATTTGATGTCAGTAGCTGGTGTAAACCATTTAGAAATTCCAGCAGAATTGGCATTCATTTACAGCAAACTTGACGGTAACTATTAAAAGCCAATTTGAATTATTTTAAAAAGTCAGTTAATTAGTTGTTTCTAATTGTTTTTGTTAGATTGGCAGTCGCCCCATTCTGATCGGAATATTATTAAAGTTGTTGGTAACATTAATGAAGAAGCTGAACATTATTTCTTACCTAACGATATCGATCAACATATTTTTACAAAATTTACTAATATTTATTTTAAAGTAAAATTTGTGCTATAATAATGAAGTCGAACTTGTATTTTAACATTTTATTTAAATTAGAATCACGTTTGGGGGATGAAAAGAGATGCGATAAAAACACCGTTTCTTGCCAAAACCAAGGACTCGGATTACCATGACTCTTTAGCCCTTTTTAAATTGATTCTCAGATTTATGAACGACAATAATTTGAGTAGCAAAAGGGAAATTGCACTCGGAAATTATATCATTCAAAAGGTAGTTTTTTTAAACGATTATTTATAATGTTTGAAATAAAAACTATATAATATCAATGGTTTAGGCTTTAACGAATGAAAAATTACGAAATGAAGTGTTATGTCAACTTTGTAATCAAACATGGAAAAATGATTATGAAACTAATTTAGAAAAAGGATGGATACTAATGGCCAATTGTCTAAGCTGCTTTACTCCAGATCGGACGCTGTATAAATATTTGCTCAAGTAAGCCAATTTAAAAACACCAAACATTTAAATAATTAATTTTTATATGGATCTTTCTTATTATTAGATACGTTTCGGATCACGGATATGACGGTTACAAAGCTCTTTGTCAGAAAAAACTGCTCGAAAGTGAGCATATAATCGGACAACAATTATCAAGAAATTTTCCACCGTGTCAAATGGAGTGGAAAGCGAATAACAAACGAATGAACATGGCTCTGGAAACTCAGTTTCCAGATGGTATAATAATATTAATTACATTGTTTTGTTAATTGACTCGTTAAATAGTTTTATATTGCAGGTGAATCTTCTTATGGAACTGTTGATTCCTGGTCAACCGGAGAAGAATTTGCAGCCCGACTTCTTAAAAGACGGTATTTAAATTATTTTCTTTATAATACTTTTAATAAAAAATAATTTTATTAATATTTTGATTAGTGGTTTGACTGAATTGAGTGGTTGGACTGTTAGTTTAAATGAAGTAGATTCCATGCGTGAGTTGAACGGTACGGATTTTGTGCTAGACTTAATAAGCGAGTTGGAAATGCCTCCTGCATTTCCGGTCTGCGAATCTCATTTTGTGACATCTTATGATAAGCAAATTCGTCACAGTATGGGAACTACAGTTAACCACGCGGGACAATTGTAATTAATAATTATTTAATTAAAAAATTTTGTATATTAACCTTTGAAAAAATTAAATTTAGACATTCCGATATGGCAAATTCCGAGGAAATTAGTCCAGATTATTCAGGATCAAAAGCTCCTCATCGAGAATCTCGACCGGTTAATCGAAGTAGGCCTAATTGTCTTAATACTTGATTTATAATTATTTTTTATTAAAAATTGTTTTTTACGAAAAGTTTCTAGAGAAAGAATTTTAGAAAGTCATCGGAATAGAGAAGAAGATCGTCGTTCACGATCTTTGTCACGTGAACGAATAGAGATGGAATCGTTAGAAATGGCCGGTCCATCTGTAGTGCAAAGAAATAAAAACGATCAATCTTCTGCAAAAGTTTCTTCGCAATTAGAACGATTGGGTTTATCTAAAAGCAAATTGAATGATCGCTATCATTCAATGGAAAATTTAGTAGATCGTCAGTTAACAATTCAGAATTTTGAAGACGAATGGAAAGATATCGGTTTGGCTTCATCCTCACTTAATGACAGATATTTTCAGCAAAAAGCAGCAGCCGCAATTGATCAAAATCGAAATAATACTTCATCGCCATTGCCAAAATCTCCAGTACGAGGTGGACGAATTGCAGAAATTAAAAAGAATTTACGAAGCGATTTCAGTTCTGATGGTTTATCTCTCAATGGTCATTCGAACGGTGAGAGCAGCGATTCTCCAACTTCATCTCCCGATTTGACACGGTCTCCTCCTGACCCGGACGCAGTCGATTTCCCAGAATTTGATTTCGAACATGATTTAAGTGGAAATGGTGAAGGAGGCTCTAAAACACGTCGAATATTGCCTTTAATTCCCCGACCATCGACCAATCATAACTCTAGTGGTGACCATCACGGCAGCGCCTCTTCCAGTAGTCGATATATCAAATCAAATTCGGCGTCGAAAAAATCTCATCCTCAGATTCCCGCTTCGATTCCTTCGCAAATGATTTCGTCGACGAACTCTCACACGACAAAAGCTCAAATCGAGACTCGAATTTACGATACGAGTAGCTCGAAAGACACCGGAGCCCGAAGTTCAGCTTTATCAGACACTTCGGAAGCGCCTTCGCTCGCTTCTCACGTACGACGAGTGCGCGTTCCTTCGCAGGCTTCCGATTTAGATCAATATTTAGACGATTTGTTTAATCCCGTTTTAGAAGGAAATTTAGACGAATTGAGCGATGCCAGATCTTTAGCCGCATCAATTAAAGGCGGCGGCAATGCTTCAAAAAGAAAGAGTTTACTGCATAATGATAATCCTTTGAATGATATTTTGGACAACTTAAGTTTGAACGAATCTTTAGCCGATTTAGACGACGTGGAGCAGCTGGTTCAAGCCATCAAGGGTGGTGTGGACACTCAGAATCCTGCCACCTTACAACCAAATTCAAATTACCCTTATCAGATGAGAGGAATGGTGTCTCCACCTCCAATCTCGGGTATGATGTCGCCGCAACCACCTCTTAACGCATCAGGTTCAAATCCTAATATGCCAGGCATGTTTGGTGGTATTCCTCCGGTCTTGTCTCCTCTTAGCCTCAATACTACTCTCCCGTTATACAATCTAGGAGGTTAGATTTTTTTTCTTATTTGCTAATTTTGCTTGATAAATTATTTTTATTTATTTTTTTGCTTACGCTAGGATTTAATATTCCATTTTTAAATGCGCCTCCGACTATTGTAGATCCTTCGCAGCAAATGGCACTGCAGCAGCAATTGATGCAACAACAATTTCAATACAGCGCTGTTTCTGTGAGTATTTAAAAAACTTCCTGGCTTTAATTAGTTTGATTTACTCGAATTTTATTTATTTTAGTCTCAAATGCAACAATTGCAACAAAGAGCATTCTTAGCTTCAGCCGTTCAACAAAATATTCAATTGCAACAGCAACTTATGCAACAAAACCAGACTTTGCAGCAACTTTTACAGCAACAGGCTCAACCTCATCAAGTAAGACAAATTTTTAAATCATCTAAAAAAAAATTTATGCTTTAAAATAAAATTTATAAAATTGGATTAATGCTGTTTTGTACTGACCATTTTTTCTTCAAATGGTGGTTTTATTAATAGTTATTTATTTTTGAATTTCTAAAAATCTACAAAGGAGAATAATGAGTTAAAATTAAAAAAATTTATTTCTGGTTGCCAAAAGTTATATTACTCCTTAAAAACAAAGCAAAATAATCAAAAATATTGAATTAGAAGTGTTCCCTTTTAAAGCTGTGCTTACTAGTAGCTACCATGGAAATGTGTCACTTGTTATTCTGCTTTATGCAATATGATATGTCTCTCCTATAAAACATTCTTAAAATTAATTAAAAACCCCGTTGTTAAAATTAGGTAAATATGGAAGGTGCTGCTAGAACTTCAACACCACTGACGCCTGACATTTTGGATTCACCTCCAATTCTTAATATTGTTTCTGGAAACACGGGATATCGTAATAGCGATCTCCACAACACTTCAGGAAGCAAGTTTCACGTTTCTCGCTATACTCAGGAAAATTCAGATCTTCATCACAAATCACGAAACTCCAATGTTAATCTGAACGGCAGCCAAGATCCCGATCGATCGTGGAGCGGAAGTTCCTCACCACATTCTGGAGGTCAACCGAAGATGTTCCAAGAGCGAATGCCACCCTTGCAAGACCGATATCATCTTCAAAATCAAATACAAGGAGGAAACGATAATAACGCCATGTGGTTTCAAGCACCCCCACCTATGAAAATGCCAACTAGCTCTATGAGTATGTACAACGATGTTATGACGGAGATGAAAATGAGAAGAAATTCTTCCGAAAATGCCACTCCGGTTCGTCGAGGAAAACCACCACCTCCTCCCCCGCCTTTACCTCCCAGCCCCCCTGAAGCCACGCATCCTTTCGTGGACGTTTTTGGAAGAGCAAAAACTGTGCGAATTGGAAAGTGGAGATGGCCTCCGAGACAATCGGAAAGTGACGAAGAACTAAAACTTTTGAGTGAAATTAAAAATTTGTCTGAAGAAGACATAGATGGCCGTAGAGGTAGCGATAGTAGCGGCGGTGAAGGAAGACAAAACGGGGAGAAAGGCCTAAACGTGTCGAGAGATTCGATCACTGACCAACAGCTGAGACAAACAGCCGGAAGTGTGGGGAAATTGAAAATTAGTTCCGAGATGAGAGCTAAACTTGAAGCAGTGACTTTGAATCACAGCGTTCGACAGTCAGACACGAAAAAAACAGACGCTCGACGAGTTTACGCTGCCGTTAATAAACTCAAAGCTCAAGCAAAAGATGGAGGCGGAAGGCAGGTGAAAAAATTAGAGGACTCAAGAAAAAATGCTTTGCAGATGAAATTAACCGGAAGAGGAAAAGATTATGTTGATAATTCTCGTTTACAGGTAAGATATCTACTGTTTTTGCATAGGTTGTTGTTTTGAAAAAGTTGCATTTGAATATTGTTTTTTATATTTATTAATAATGATTGCAGAAACCTGTTCATGAAGTACGTAACGTGCAAAGCTTTACAACTAGTCCTCCTCCTCCACCTCCGCCAGTTGCTCCACCTAGTTTCAATATACCGCCCCCTCCTCCCCCGTCTTCCGGTTATGGAGACGCAACCAGTTCTTATTATGGACAGACGTCTACTAACCCAGAACCAAAACTGCCGCCTAGACCTATTTCTCCATCCGCTGGTCGATATCGGGAAATCAATCACCGAAGTAACCTTGAACGATTAGAACGTAAACAATACTTAAATATTTTGAATTACTGTATATGTATTTAAATTTTTAATTGTTGTTATATTTTTAGTAGATGATAGTGTGAGTTTCGCCAGAGCAGTGGAAAATGTAACGAAAGCTATTGACGAAGTGGATCGTAAACACCTGGAAGGAGTTCGAACGAAACTTTGCCCAATGGAGGCGGCTCCTTATTGTACTTACACGAGAGTTCCGTGGACTCTAAACATTCGGAAAGAAGTAATTTCATTGATAATTATTATAATTTCCTTTATGTTAATAGCGGCAATTATTGAAAATGTATAGGTTTTTACTCCAACGGAACAGCTAACAAATCCTTTGGCTCTGCACATGGTTTTTAGTCAAATTGTAAGCGACACTTATTTTAAAGCTTCCGTACGAATTCCGTTGGCCGAAAGACAAAAAATGAGGCAGATGTTAGGTAAGATTGCTACCGTATATCTTTTTACGTTCATTTTCTGTTGATGGAAAAAAATATATTGAACTTCTTTTGTTTAGATAATTATGGCATAACAACAAGTAATGTACACTCTCCTCATCATAAAGTGACAATCAAAAAGAATATCGTGGACATTGCTCGCGAGTGGCCTACATATTTCTGCAGATTATTTCCTGTTCAAGTACGTTTAGATTCATTTAAAATATATTTGCATTGAATGTTTTGTGAAGTAATTTAAGTTTTTGCTTATTTAACGTAGGGAGGGCGTCAATTTCCGGAAGCTAATTATTTAGGCGTTTCTCATGCTGGAATCTATTTGATACAAAATGAAACGGAAGCAGCGGATGCTCTTCACGTTTTAAGCGCCTTTAGGTAATTTAAAGAATAGCTATTAATTACATTTCTTTATTTAATTAAATTATTTTTTATTGGAAAATTTAGCTTTGAAGATGTTCTGGATACTTCGTGTCCTAGAGCTAGCTCGCTTCAAATTATGATGAGAAACGGTGGACGAATCACGTTGTATTCCCACAAATTCCAAATAATCAGATCGATGATTGAGCAGTTTTGCGTCGAATCAGAAACGGTAATTAAAAATATTTTGGGGAACGTTTTAAAATTATTGTGGGCACTTAAAATTTTCTTTTGAATTGTTGAAACTACCGGTAGTATTTCATGTCATTATGAAATTCTTGGTTTTAACACCTATATAAAATTAAAATTATTGTTGATAAATTCAATTTTTATTGATAACTTCAATTTTTATTGATAAATTCAATTTTTATTGATAAATTCAATTTTTAATGACAAATTCAATTTTTATTGTATTGCCAGTAGAGTTAAATACATGGATGATCTAATTAAGATTTAATACAATTTTAAAAAACTAATATTTTAGTATTCAAAATGTTATGATTTTCCTTACTATATGATTTTGAAGAGAAAAAACAATTAAATTAATTTAAATTAAAATGTAGGGTGGTCAAGAATATGTGCGCGCTGTTGCGGATTACGTGACTCGGGAGTCAACGCTGCTCAGCTTCCATCGAGGAGACATCATTAGAGTGATTCACCGGAATAAATATCTAGAAAAAGGTAGGATTACAATTTTCTTTTTTTATGAAAAAATTTAATTATACCGGCGCCTGGCTTTAGCGAGTTGTTTCTATTGAAAACGCATTTGGTATATTCAAAAGAGATGGATATAAGCGGTAGTCGGCCTAATTAATTAGAAAAAAACAGGGTTATGGTCAGTCACGCGTGTTGTCGTGAGCGTAACGCCTTGTGTGGTGATTTCAAACACGAGAACGTTTTAGAAAAAGTTTTCTTTTTTCATAATTATTTGCCTCTCTTTGGCATCTTATAGGTTGATGTCCGTTTCAATTTTAATTTCAGACTAGTTAATGTTTGAAGTTATTTTTTTTTTTAATAAGTTATTTTTGTTTTTTCATTGATACGTGTCAAAATTGAAATTTTGAGTGACCCAATTTTTTTTTTTTTTGAGTTCCAATATAATCTACGGTATTATTATATTCTCTGCGCGTGCCACGCAGACTACTACCGGATGCTCCCTTTTTGTTTATTTTTATTTAATTTTCGGTATAAAATGTTAAATATATCGTACTTTTAATTTAGTAAACACATTAAAAGAGCAGATGAAACTGAAAACAAATATTAAAAAGAACTACTTTTCCATTGTAACTTAATATCATCACTGTGTTAGTAAAACAGTTCGAATTGAGTAGTTCAGATCTTCTCGAGTTTTAAACCTGTTTAAAAAAGGTAATATAAATGCAAATTACACAAACATGCTTTTTCTGGCTTTTTGGAGCTTTCTGTCACCACTGCATTTGGTGTAACAGCGCAAGTTTATGACATTGTATTGATACCCAAATTGTGGAGTGAAAACATAATTGAAAATTCAAAAGTTTACATTCATGTATTCAGGCATTTGAAAAAATTTAAAACAGATTTTGACTTTTTTTAAATGAAAATTATAGTTCTTAACTGTTACTGTAATACGAGTAAAGCAATTTATAAAACTTTAATCCCGCGCCATGATTCTCATTTATTCTGCCTAACTATTATAAATTTACTGGGAATTAAATTAAGCAAAAATTTATTAATATTTTTTTTTAATTTAAAACTATAAATAAAATGGAGATATAAACAATGATTAAGTTATTTGTGTTTTGCTAAAAGTGTCTAATTATCTTCCAGTCAAATTTGATAGTCTAAATAATTTCTGGTTTTTGAGATTCTGAAACTGCATGCATGCTATTAATGTAAAAAAAAAAAATTTCGTGTGAAAATTTACATAATGCTTTTAAAGATAGTGTATAATGGCTTCTCATATAAAATTTTTTTTTATTGTTGACTATGCCGTGTGTAAGATGATAATTTTTGGAAACAGGTATCAATTGGCTGAACTTTTCACAATATCATTTGCAAAATAGATGTCTATTATTTGAAAAGTTTTTAGAATATAAAAAAGGAAATAAACAGATAATACAGTTTCCCTATAAAGAATGCATTTATAGTAGAGGCTGTATTTGTTGTCACTTTTGGCAAATCCGGAAGGCACACATTTTTACTTTTGTTAGTTTCTCACAGGTCTATGACTTCAGATTATTCATGTTATGCAATTAATTTAATAATCAATTGCATTCAATAATAATAGTTTCAGATAATAATTTTAGATTTAAGTAATTTTAATTGCGTACCTTTTTTCCCCCTTTTAATTTTAATTAGAAAGCATCTGCTTTTTGACTACGTTATTAATTTTATTATAACAATGGAACCTGTTCTACCTGTATGATTTTAATAATTAAACTCAACCTGTACCGTAGACTATTATTATTTTGTTATGAACTATCATAAAAATTCAGAACATGTGGTTTAGTCGAACTCATCGATGGTCAATAAATTTCCACCTGGTGAATTTTGATTAGAAAAATGTGAAACAGTTGACCCATTGTTTTTAATTGGCGTTGATGAACCAGTTTGAAACGGGTTTGAGGTTATTACCAACGTCTTAATAGATTAAGCAAACTTTATCTATACATTTTAATAATTGAAGAGCTAAGGGATACCGAGTGCCTGTCTCATTTTATTACCACGAGGTAAAACATTCCACGTTATAAGTTTCCAAATTTTAATACGAGTAGGCCAATACTCGTAATTATTAAAAATAAAAACTTTCATGATATTTTAAAACCTCGAAACCTGTAGTACTGTATTAAAAAAGAATAAATTAAGCTGTTGACATCCAAATTCTACTTTATGAGTACATTTAAAAACTTCATAAAAATTGTATTATGTATAGCATTAGACTACGGTACTTTAATATCCAATGAAAGGAAATTAAATAGTTTTTCAACTACCATAAGGTATATCAGCTCATAATTATGTCTTTGAAAAAGATGTTTAAACATATTTTAATGATATATTATCATGACTTTTTTTATTTTTCATGACTTTTTTATTGTATTTAAAATCTTGCATACTGCATTTGTCATGATTCATTTATAAATTTTAAAAAGTAAAAAGAAATAATCTTTACAAACAGATACCGATACATGTATTTAAGATAAATTAATATTTTAACATTGAAGACTATGCAACGGTAACAAAGTTAAAATTTTAATTTATTTCTTAAAAATTTAACAAACGATTAAAGTAATGAGTATAAAATCATGTAGTTCTTGGAACAGAGGTGTGTATGATGGGGGGACGGGGGATAATGAGAGAAAAAAAAGGAGATAATGGAGGAGGAAGCAGCAGTAAACTTAGAAAACACACGCGGAATGAAATGTAGTCGCTCGTTCCCAGTCACTCTTTTCCTTTTCCCTGCCTGCAAACAACTTGCATGGCATTCCGTGACTGCACCATCATCTTACCTGCGCTCACTTTGCCCCACATTCATCGCCAGTGCTCCATTTCGAAACTCTCGCGCGGAGAAAAAAAATTAGAAAAATATATTTGTTCGGCGCGGATTTAGTCGCGTTTTTAGTTTGTCTGTCAAACGATCTGCAAACGATAACAAAAAAAAAAAAAGGTGGACTATCGTCAAACATTTTTTTTTTTTGCAAAAAAAAATAACCAGAATGTTGCACGCGAAACATTTCGTGTTAAGGAAATGACATGTAGTACGGAATATTCTACACGATCAGACAGACGTGTCATTATCGGTGTTGAAGAACTATAATCGGCAATTTTTTTTTTTTTTATTATTAATTTCGATTTCGTGTTGTAATTTAATTGTTTTGAAGCGGCGTTGTTTTTAACGGAGATATATCATGGCGCGGAAAAAACTATAGTGTGACCGAATTTTTTTTTTAATGTTACGTAAATATTTATGTACGTACTTATAAGTTTAATAATTATCGGTAGAGTCTTTGTCCCTTATTTTTCAATTCATGTGTTGATTTTTTTTTCTGCTTGGTTTACGATACGGAAATACTGAAGAAATATCATTGAACTCGGTTAATGCATCGCATTTAAAATAAGGAGAAGAGAGAAAAAAAATAATAAAAGTTATCAATGAAAGAAAAATCAGTATTAAGTTGCGGTAGGAGTGACGTTGACCCTCTTCTTTAATAAATAATTATTATTAAAAGATCTACTTCATGTACGCGTGGACGTTTAAAACAACTTTTTGAACCGATTCAGTTGGAGAGAAATTGTTCACGGTCCCCCTCTCGCATTTCATCTTTCCTTCTGGATGTACTGCCATAAGTGTTTGGTCGGTTGAAATATCATCAGACTGGAATTATTTCTGATTGTCGGAGACTCCAAATAACCATGTACTTGGCTAATGTTACGTTCCAAATGGCGTCTTTCTGGCAAGTGTCCTGTCTGGCGGAACGCGGTCGGGACGGTCTCGCCATCGACCTAACATTTATTCTCGCATATTTTGTGCAACACTGCCGACAGTTTTTTAAGTTATCCAATTTTGATCTTAGAAGACGACATCGCCGGTAGCTAATATTGAAAAATTTTATTATTTTTTTTTTACATCTTTTTTTTAAAAAAAAATATTTATTTACGTTTGCGTATACTGAATAATGGAAATGGTAAAATAAGCGCGATATAAGTAATGCCTATTAATAATCCTGTAAATAGTAAAAGTGTTAATAAATGCGTCCAACATAGCATGTCAGATGCTAGTTCTCCAGTGGTCTTATGCGGGATTATCGAGGAAGAGGAAGAAGTTCCGGAAGCTGAGATTGACGCTTGGATACAAAGCTCTTCCTCAAACCTTTCGAATGGAAATGGAGGGAAGCAATGTGAAAACGGTAGTCGAAATGGAGATTCAAATTATAATAACGGCGTGTATAGTCACGCTAACAGTTGCGGAAGTGTGAGAACCAAGTGCGGGAGAGATTTTCACCCGGATGGACATCTCGATTTAGCCGTTTTGCGCATGTCCAAGAATCGGATGGACATTTCGATACAATGCGTTCAAGCGGAAGGTAACCCGATTGATTTGGAGAATATTGATATTTATTCGGTGGACAACCAAACACCCGGAGAACAAGTCATCGAACAGGGTATAAACCGAATTCAAAGTTGCATTTTTACCATTCTTAAATTTGGCATGCCAATTATTGGTAGACATAGAAATGCGCTCAAATAGAACACTAAAATTAGAATAAATAAAGAAAAGTCAATTCTTTAAGTAAAAAAAAGTATTTTTTTTTTTTGCTTTGAATTTTTTTTTTTTCAGTGCGATTCATAACTTTTTTGTGAATAGTCGTTAATTTTCATGGATTGTTCAAGTACATTTTAACTTAAATGAGTTGAAGTGAAGCGCATCATAAAAAAAAATTACAAGGGTATTTTTGATAAAAAAAAATTGTTGCGGTTCTTATCGTTGATTGATTTATTGTTCAAAAAAATTTGTTTTTTTATTTATCAACCGATTTCTATTCTAAAATAATTTTAAAAGTTAGTTATCAGAGCGTTATTTATGACGCTGTTTTAACAACGACGGAGATTGAAACGATGGGCTCCTGTGTGTAGTAGCCTAGTAGAAGTGAAGCATTTTAATTTGGGGTTTGGAGGTTGACTTGAAATAGTATTTTCCTCCTCCGGCCACCGTTAGATTTCTAAAAGAGTCAGTGGCCGAAAAAGCCATTAAATTCCTGCCACTAACCTCTAGTATTTTCCCCCCACGTTCATGTACGTATAAGGTAGGGGTTGCGCAGGGCCTTCTACTGGTCACTGACTTAATAAGGGTTCATTATAATACAAGTATTTTTTTCTATTTATTATTAAAATTGTAGAGCTTTTTTAATACATCGAGTTTCAGTTTCTATTATATGTGCTTTTCTAAATGGACGTTGAGAATTTTCATTATGATGAATTCTCATAATTAAAAATAAACATTTTTACTTTTAAAAAAAGGGAAATAAAACATTGTAAATAAAATACGGAAGGGAATAATTTTTCCTTTCACGTAGCTTTTAGAATTTTGATATGACCTTAACCTAACCTCATATATTTCTCAACCGTTATGTAATTAGCAATGTGCACGTGTTGACCGAAGGCTTCAACTCGCATCAAATGGTATACAGTCTTTAGAATACAGTACCGGTACCTATAATAATTTAACTAAAAGAATGACTTTTCGAGCTTACTCTATCTTCTGTATGCTATTATGGTTTTTTCGTAAATTATAATTTTATTCCTTTCACTTTTTTGATGAAGGATAAGACATATTTTAGTATAAAATTGCAAATTTTTCTTATCATTGTTAAAAACATATTGCCCGGTTAATATTTAATTAATTTCAATAATTTTTTTTATGAGTTTTTATTTGAGTTCATCTTTTGCATTACTGTTATTTTAAATTATTACACAGCGAACAAAAAATCAAACTTCTAAAAATGGTTTCATTTTACAAAGAAACTCAGAACGTTTTTTTTTTATAAAAAATAATTTCTTGGTTACTTCAAAAAATATTTTAAAAAAGTAAAAATTTAAAAAGTTAGTTTTGACACTCATATTTCAGCAGTACCGGTACTATGTCTATTTGAGTTGGTAAAACTTGCAATAAAATAAAAATAAATAAATAAAAACATAATACTAGTAACAATGTAATAATCTAACTAATAAAACATTACTACAGACATTTTAGCAATGATGGCATGTGTTATATCGGACGTAGAAATAAATAGACTTATTTATGTAGCAAAATAGTTTATTTGATCCGATATATAAATAGATTATTTGTATAAATAATAACTGGACTAAGTCCTTAATGTACGTTACAAGATTAGAGTA
>JAQGAY010000693.1:0-21642 GCA_034698085.1 Polydesmus angustus | reverse complement strand
TATTGTACCGTTGGCGATGCTTTACAGTTGCCTTTTTACTGTTTTTAATGTAAAAATTTATTTATTTCGGTAAATTATTGTCGTTTTAAGGCATTATTATACGATATAAGATGACGTTTTGTAATAAATCTTATACTGGGAGCGCTCGTATACAGGTCCGGCTTCAAGACAGAAGCAAACTAGGCGTAGATCTCAGAGGGGTGCAGAAAGTCTGTTAACAAAAATAATAGGGAATTGCCGGGGGCACTTTTGTTTAGGGCGCAAAATAGTCTAGGACCAGCACTACTCGTTTTGCGCTTTGGAAGATTTTGGCCTAATAGCAAACTTAAGATGAGAACGTTTGTTAAAATGGAATCAAATTGAGCAGCTGCATTAAAATTAAGGACATAAAATTTAGATAGAAGTGAGTTTCATTTCTCGAAAAGAAAGTAAACTGTCTACTTACTGATTTAAATTAAAAAATGTGAAGCTAAAACCTCTATTGTGAGAGGAGCAATTTTCTACTTGATGAAGTTTCTGTTAATTAAAATTCAATTAATGTTAATTTTTTGCAGTTTATAATTTTATCATAAGATTTTTTTAAGAGTAAAAATTGCATTATGATAAATGCAATAATTTTCTACTGTATACGATAACCGATTGCACTTTTTATGTAGCTTTTGTAGAAGTAATCCTTCGCTATGCGCGAGTTAATGATAATTATGTGGCTTCGCGTATATAGGGTAGAATATTTATTGCCCAAATTTTAATATGACTTTCACACGATTAAAAAAATCAAATTTTCAGTAAAAATAGCATTTTGAGATTCGTTTTAACATTTGAACGCGACCTTTTCTAAAATTAGGTTTCTACGGCGTAAAATGAGGGATTTGTATAGAGACACGTTGACGCATTCTGATTGTGCACTGTAATAATTAACGTTTTTTTTTTTTAATTTTGGACTTTAGCGGTGCTTCATCTATCGCTTATTGGTCTGTTGGATAGCCATCGTTTTCAAAAGTATAAATTATTCTTTTTAAAAATGAAGTTTTAATGAACTTTTGCCGAGCATAATAGCGATTCGTTTATAGCCATACAGCATTAAAAAAAGGAGGAAATAATGCACGTATTCTATTAGTTTGGGAAGTTATAGAAATAAATTAAGGCCACCTTGATGATTATTAACTTTTATTATTTAAACGTGTGATCCACTTTTTTTTTATATATATATTTAACAATATGATATGCCGGTAACAAAAAAGATGAATGATGAGCATCAATAAGTTAGCATTAAAAGAGGAAGGTTGATTACACTTTTAATCGCTTTACACACCAGGGGTCGTGATTATCTCGAAAGGAGACCGTAATCAAGCCTCGAATTAATTCATGAATATTAATTTTATTCTCTCTTCATTTTATTTTTTTCAAAATTATTGATGTTATTTAATAATCTAATCCTAATTGATTTTTCTTGGGATATTTAGACTTGTATTTGATTAGCTTTAATTTAGTTTCGGAATTTGCAATTCCCCGATGACTTATTCGAGAGTACTTTTGCCGCCAGGTGAAGTTCTGTTAGCAGTGCCCTACACCCCTCGTTATACGCGATCGCATTTGATTACGCGTGATTTAACGGAAAACTATAATAATTAATTTTTGCGTATGGAGAAATAATTGACAAGTAGAAATGAATAATTATAGATAGGAATATCTCTTAAACTGAAACTTTTTTTGAAAACAAAATATTGATTAATAACCCGAAAATAAACGAAACTTTCAATTTTAGCCGCGCATTATATTTATTTATATTTTTTTTTTAGCTACTAGAAATGAAAGAGCGAAACCGCGTATTGCGAGGGATTTTAAATGGGGTCGATCGACAAGACTTGTTTAATTATGACCGTTATTCAAATTTGTGCGCTTCGTAAATTACTGCGGGAGGAGAGGAGAGTGGACGGTTGTAGGGTCCTCCAGAGGATATACAGCTTTGTTTCTACTAGCTATTTAATTATATTTAATTAAAAATAGCGAAATGCAAGGAGGACGGAGAGAAGGCACGAGGAATTAAATGCGTGTTAATAATTAAAAAGATCTTCATTTTCTCTCGTTTTGTGTAGACCCGTGGACAAACAAATCGATTTCTACTTAAAAAGTTTGTGGAGACGAACGAATCGACGTCATTTAATGAGCTGATTTAATAAAGATTTTTCTGGCGTCGTGCGAGAGGCGTTTTTCCGGAAGTTTTAACTCTTCCTCCCCTCCCCTCTTCCGGACTTAGGGAATAGATGACGTCATGGTGGTTTCTTAAGCATTTGATTAAACTCATTTAACATTCGGGACAAAAACACAAGTTGAGTGAAGTGCATAAATTAAATTAGCTTAAAAGAAAAAGATGAAGCGAGATTTAGTGATTTTGTATTAAGGAAATTTATTGTATACTAGCTCGCTTTTTTTATTACTAAATTTGTGTTTTTAAGCCAGTGCTTTTTAAACAAGGATGCTCGGATCCAACGAAACATACGGCGAGAAATTTCTTAAAGTTTGATTTGATTTTAATTCTTATCAATAATTTATATGGTGCAAGACGAGCGCGACACTCTCTATACGCTGCATTAATATTATTAAAGCTTGATCAAATTTTTCCCATGGCTGCATACGTCACTGTGACGTCAGTTTGTAACTTGTACAGAGTGATAATTTTTAAGATATTTTTACGTATTTTATTTTTAAAATATTTTTTATTAGCAAAGTTGGTCCTTATTTTTTTAGAAATAATGTAATTATTTTTTTAGACAAATTTTATCCTTTTGTTTAGTAGCATTTAATCGTTTGTTTTGTTTTTTATTTAAATTTTATCTTCCCATTTTTTTGGCAAAATGTAATTGTTTTTTTTTAGAGAAAAAAATTTTTTTTTTCAAAACCAACTTTAGTGATTTGTAATGGTTTTGAAGAAGGACAAAGAAACCTCATTTGTTGCATTCGTATATAAATGTAAATTTGTGAATTGGCGTTTTTGGTTGCTGCGGATTTTGCTGGAGAGTAGAGACGTCTTGATTTTTTTTTTTTTTTTTCATTCTCTTTCGGGTTCGGTGTTTCCGAGGTCAGTTCACTAACCCGAAGCGAAGGCTTAAAACGAACTTTTAATCCGTTTTTCTTTGATGTTCACTTGAAAGCTTTCTCCTTCACCTGTAATTAAATCCCGGTCGGACACAACAACCATCAAACGCTTATTACGCCTGAATTATATTTTTTGGCTTTTCGCACTGTCTAATTCGCTATTTTCTTCTTCTTCTTTTAAGCTCCAACAAATTCTTTCAATTTCAACACCGAAAAACGCTTACGAGATTATCTACAACTATAATATAAGTTACGTTAATTTTTATGACAAACTACTTGTAATACAATGTTTACGTTAGAATATATTAGTCTCTTTTGTAATTTTCAAACGTTTGGAATGTTTTTGGAGTTTTCATTCATACTGTGGACAAAGTTTTCTTAATTTGAAATTGTGAAAAAAATTGTGAAGGAATTTTGTTAAATTTCTATTATATTAGTTTAGTTAAATTTAAATCATATTTTTGAAAGAAAATAAAAATAAAACGGGTTCAACTTTGGTTCGTTTGACACTCAGCTGACAATACCTCTAGGTTGCGGCTGCCAGAAAAAAAAATCAAAAGAAAAATATAGTACCAAAATTTTATTTTCCATTAAACAGGTTAAAATTTGTAATTGCTTTCTGTTTTTTATTTTCTTAATTTCACCTGGGGTTTTATCGTTTTCAACTGCTACTTGCCCTTCATCTGTTTAGGCAATGTACGATACCTAATTTAGCGGTAACTGATATGCAACTTCGAAAGATGGCTGTGGATTTTTTTAAATAGCTTTAGTCTTTAGAGCACTAAATTTCATTTTTCCTCCAAAATATTACCGGTAGTACTCATAGAAATATGCATAATGGCTTGTATAATTTTTTTTTAAAGAAATCTATCAATTTGATATAATGGAACTTAGTTAATACGTCTTGTAAAATGTTTTGTCGGACTTCTTTGACGCTATAGTCTAAGTTAACGTCTTTTTTTTTTTACACGAAATCAATGTCGTATTTTCTGAGATGACGTTATAATCAAGCCCAATCATATTAATTTTTTAAATGCTTTAAATTTTAAAAAACAAATGAAAATCTGGATCTAAATTTGAATTACTGAACTGTATTAGGTTTTGTCGCAATTGCGTTCTGCAAACAAAGCGAGGAGTTTTGCTTCCGTCGTGTTATCCCAAACCACACTTGACTTTTTTTTTTCTTTTCTTCTGTTGAAGTTTGGCAGACGATTCACTCGTTCGGGAGCTGAGGTCAAACATTTGCAAGCCGCGTCTGATGAATAGTTATCGCGCTCTGTTCACCGTTGACCTCGATGTTATCTCAGCTTTTGTGTAAACTCGGTCAACTTCCATTTTTTTTTTTAATTAGAAACAAAACTGACAGAAAAAATTAAAATCGTGAATTCTCGCAGTTTCCATTAACTTTTAAAACGTGGTAGAACTTCAATAATTATTACAGCGGTAGAGCTAATGTTAAAGAAAAGATAACTACATAGTGTATTGGAGGTTTTTCCGGTTTAAAAGTTGTGATATTACGTTTAATTAAAAATCTTTTTAAAATTATTTTGATAAGCGTCGACATTTTCTTTTTTTTTTTCTTTTTGCATAAATTGATAACGCAGATACTTTCATTAAATTTGCGTTCCATTTTAACGAGTTTGATATTGAATGGAAAACGGCTTTGGAATAGGGGAAAATTGACTCGAGCTCAATTCCATTATGCGCGTAATTAAACTTGTTCATTTAAATTTGAATTGTGCCAGAATGTATTTTAAACTGATTTTTTTATTATTATTATTATTATTCGGAGTATTATTTTAAAAGTAAAGTTTGAATTTCGCTCCATTTAAATTAATTATTATTGTTTTTTAAAAGACGATTTTCTTCGCTGAAATTGCGTTCACCAATCTTCAATTTTGAGTTTAATTGAAATTGATTTTTGTTTGTGAACGATAATTGAGAGATAGTTGAACGAAGTTTTTTTTATCGTTTTTAGAAAAAGGATTCTATTAAATTTAATAGTTTCTTTGATTAGATCAGCTCCTAAAGAGTTTTTTTTTTTTATTATTATTATTATTCTGCCATATGGCGCTCATAATGGCGAGGTTTGTCTTCAATGGCGTCATATTTAATTTTAAAATCGTAAAAATAACGATGAATTAAAAAAGCTCTTAAGAGTTGTACTAAAAAAAGTCAATTAGTTGCTAATGATTGTAACTTAAAAGTCTGCGCAAATTAAGGCATTTTTTTTTTTAGAAAAAAATTAATAGTGGGTAATTTATGGTTAATTTTTTGTTTACATTATAATGTTAATTATACGAGTTTTTTTTTTAAAAAAAATATTTTTAGTTGGCCATTTGAAATTTAGATTTTTGAAATACAAATAAAAGCAGAAGTTATCGAGAATTTACATATCGTTATTCAAATATTCGTGATTTTATGTCAGTGTACATGTGAAAATACTTTTCGAATTTCCCTATAAAATGTCAGGCATTATGATTAGTTTTGTGTGAAAAGAAGCAGGGTAAAGGCTGTGTTTTAAGAGATAATTATGAAGGTGAAAGAAAGAATATTAATTAGTCGTTTTTAAAATAAATGTAAACACATTTTTAAAGTCGTTTCTATCATTTTTGCGTAAGAACGGGAAGAAATTCGTAAGGACAGAAAGGAAAACGGAAAGACGTTTTGGAAAATTGAGAGTGAAAAGGTTCTCTTCTTCTTCGCTCAGTCTTTCAACTTTTGTTTTCGTTGCTCTAATTAGCGACACTAATGAGAAATCCATGTCAGCTCATTAATGGGGAGAGGGGATATGGGGTAAGGAGGCGAAGGGTAGGGGCAGTTTTACACCCCCCATTCAAATCACTTTAATTGCTTTTTTTTATCTGCTTGTTGCCATTTAATAACACTAAGTAAAATGCCTCTCGGAATTAATTCGACTCTGCTAACGTTTTGTTATTAAAGGAAAGCGATATCTTAAACTTCAACACCACCCACCCCCTCTCTCCTTCTCGATTATAGTTTTGATAAATGCGTTTGATAAAACTGTACAGAGGTGAATTAGAAAACGCAGGTAAACATTATTTTACGACATTTTTTTTTTTATTTTTTTTTCTACAGTATTTTGGTTTGAAATTTTTGACATTTTTACGGTTTGAGTTTTGAATTGAAATGCGCGGGGGAATGTTTTTTCAATGAGTTAAAATCTTCGAAATGCTTATTTATGTTGAAGAGAAATATTTGCGGCTTTTCTTTTTTTTTAAATCGATTAACATTTGGAATTAATTCCGGTGTAAAAGTTTGTCGATTAGGAAAATGGAAGTGTACCGGGTGTCCGAATTTCAATTTGTTATTAAAAATAATCCAGTAATTTTGCAAAGTGCAAATCAAAAAGGTTGGATTAAAACAAATTAAATGTTTTTATTTAAGGAAATAAAAAGTACTGTACCGGTAAAAAAAAAATTGAGAAAATGCAACTTGCTTTTTATTTATTTTATGTATTATTTCTCATTTCACAAAAAATTAAAATTTATGCATAAAAAATTATGAATACCGGTATTCCCATAAAATGCTGTTAAATTGGAATATTTTCTCCCTGGTTGGATTATTTTTTTATACCAAGTTGGAATTGGTTAAATAAATCTTGGAGACCCGGTACTTTGAGTAAGAAGAAAAATTGTTTAGTTGAATGTGTGCGGTTAAAGATGTAAAAGTAAATTTACTTAGCGATGAATTTTAGATAAGATTATTATTATTTTTTTTGGGTGTCATCGTAAATTAGTAAATTAATTAATTAGTATAAGTATAAGCGCTTTGAAATGTTTGGTTTTTTTTTTTCAAGTTGTATATTTATTTAAATGAAATGGCATTGAATAATTTGAGCAATTAATATTTGGTAAAAAGCGCTATTTTGCTAATTGTACTTCATAGTTTTATATCATTAACATTTTAACGATGTTGTAGCAAACATCATTAAAAAATCAATTAGTTTTTTTTTTGCCACAAGTTGATTTAACTTTAAGCTAATTTTTGGACGAGTTTTTTTTTATCGATTAAGTTTTATGCATTTTTTTTTTTTTTTTAAGTTAATAAATTCCTCGGATATAACGTCATTTTAGATGCAACTACATTTTTTGGGTACCCCGTATTAATTATACGTGTTTCCTTATTAGACACTACCGTACTTTAGCGTTAAAATTAGCGTCCAAAACAAGTCCGATCACTATTTTTTTTCTTAATATTTAACCAAATTTAATGACTTATTTTGGTTTCATCTTATAAAACAGTACAGTGTATTAAAAAGCCCCGGTTAAGCGGTTTGAAGGTTATAAAAATTGTTTGAATTTATATTTTGTAAAATATGTAAAATATACACCGGTACTGTGTTTTATATTTGTTTTTTGTTTTTTTGTTCGAGGCAATTTTGGAATTTGTTTAGGATAATTCGAAACGCACGAAATTCGTTTTGATCGCTAAATTTTTTTTGTTCGGTTTATTAGAAGGGAGATTGATGAATCGTTCAACCGATTTTTTTTTTCGACATCCGACTTAGCACTTAACACGCACCGTATAATAATGATAATAATAAACAAGGTATTTTCGCTTTCACTTAAAAAGAAAAAAAGAAAGTCAAAACAATTTTTCAATCAAAATATTTAAAATAAAGTTTTTGATGAACGTTTCTTCCGAACCCGAAGAGCGAAAGATGTGTTTATGATTTTATTTTTATTATTATTTTTTCTTCAAATAGTTTTAGGCGATAAAAAAAGGATGTGGAAACGCGTTTGAAATTATTATTACAGACGAAATGTTTGACCTTTTTTTTTCTTTTTTTTTTTTCTATTACCAATTTGTTTAAATTAGCGCTTCCCAAACGAAGTGCCGTGTACCGTCTTTAACTGAGCCGAGAAATATTACAATAAACTATTAAATTTTAGAAGTGATGATTATTTTCAAGGCTGAAAGGAGCTTAGATGCTAAAAACTGAAAGGTTGTTGACTTCATAAGTTACGTACAGTATTTGCTACGGTAGGTTTACTGAATTTTAGGCACCGGGTATCCAAATGTAATGTTTTGGCCATTTGTATTTGTAGAATTTTTAGCAATTTATAAGCTTTGTAATATTTAATGATATTTTTTTTTTGTAAAAATTTTAATGTTTTGATACCGACATTTTAATTTTTTTTAGCAAAATTTTTTTATTATTATGTAGGCTACCGGTTATTTTTTTTTTTCCTTTTTAGAAACAGTTCAATTTTCTTTACGCAAATTTAATCATTTGAATTCGAGTGTTAATCACTTTCTAAAACTATCTGAATTTATGTATGTTAACAAAATTATTATTTAATTAATTTTCACCAAACTTCATTTTAAAAATCATGCTAATTTAATTGTGACAAGAAATAAATTAAATTACCAAAATTTGATTTTTTAAAAAGAAAAATTATCTGAAATCTGCAATTTGTTCCTAGTTAACGTTATTGTTGTACCGTGAGGTAAAAAGGTTGAGAGGCTGTGTTTTAACTAAGGTGTTTGTTTCTCGCACTTTTCTCTCCGAAAAGCTAATCTCAGACACGTTTTTAAAATGAATCGAGAGAAAAAGAAAGTTTTAAAAAAGTGGGAGAAAAAAAAAAATACCGGTAATAGACAAGCTTCAACTTTGTTGTTTATAATTTATTCGCGTATTGAAATTACATTTTGTAGTCGTTGAAAATTTACGACACACTCGGCAATATTTACAAGTTTTAAGTTGAAGAAGAAGAAAAAAAAGATAAATAATAGAAAGTAATTTTTTTGCGCTTTTAATCCTCTCTCTCATTCTCCATCACTCTTTCTCTCACTCCCCGTTCTTAATTGTTTGGATCCAGGTAAATTATGGTCGCAGCAGGGGTACCACTGTATATATTCCCCAAACGTAATTCCACGTACGAGAGAATTTGTGTTTGAAAAGCTGTAGGGGAGTGTGAAGTTGGAGGGGCTGAGATGGAGCACGTGGCGGTGGAATTTCTCGCAAAAGGCGCGAAATTTCGCTCTCGGAAGATGCTTTTTTATTGACCTCTTCTTTATAATTTTATTTTAGTGTCGCTCTTTGTTTTTGTTTGTTGTTGTTGTTTTTTTAATTTCAAAATTTTAAACAAGTGTTTTTATAGGTGTTAACAATAATATTATACCGGTATTACAGTTTTTGGATTTCGTGCATCATATAATTTTAATATATGTAACTTCAATATTTTTTTTTTGTGCATGTAAATCGATGGTTTTTTGCATGTTTTATTGCACTGTTTTCTGAGAAAAGCTGCATTTTTTATTTTTTATTGTTGAATTTTTATGGAAATAAAGGGTAAATCACAAGCACACACAAGGTTTGATTATTGATTACTAATTGGAATGTTTACAATAAACACGATAAATAATCAATGACGAAAAAACACGAAAAACATTTTAAATAAATGTCATTTCTCACTAATTGCAAACTCCGAGTAAGTTGGGGGTTAAGTGAGCGTATTGCATGCGAATTGATTAGGTTTTAACCAATGTTTATGGAGGTTTGATTAGGAGTTGACCAACAATTTTTTTCCCCTTGAAGTTTATCGAGTGCTTTTGTTTTGGAATTTAGTGAGATTTCTGTATACATTATTTAGTGAGATTTTTGTATACAGTATTTCGTCATTGGTTTGCAAGTTGTTTTCATTTTTGTTAATATTATTTATTAAGTTCGACAAATGTTATATTGAAATTTGTGTTTGATTCGGGGTTCCGTAGGAGTTATTTGGTTTTGAAGCTTTTCAAATGTTTTCTTGATGTTTAGCGATTGGATTTATGAGTTTAGTCACTTTAGTGAGTTGATTTCATTTTCGTCCGAGACTCTATTTAATTATTTTAAAGTTAAACGAATGTCATAATAGAAGATTGTGTTTGATTTAAAGTTAAGTAAGAGTCATTAATAAGTTATTAATGATTCAATAGTAATTATTGCATTTATTATGTCCTTTCATTTTTTTTTGTGCAAACAAATTAGTAAATGAACGGCAGAAAAAATAAACCCTCTTTATTTACATAGACATCAATTTTCGCGCACGTTTTCAGGAATTTTTTGTGCACGAAACTTTAACACTGTCTGAATTAGTCGTTGCTTTATCCAATTTTATTTTTTAAATTTTTCTTTTTAATTTATTGGATTTTATTATTTTTTCTATTAAAAAAAAGCGAGAAAATAAAAAAGGCGGTGATTTAGTTGTGTCGAAAATTTTTATAATTTGCATAATATTTATGCGAGCGATTGGAGAAAATGATTGGCTAATTTAGTCGCGGTTAACGCACGCGCAAAGCTCAAACAAAGCAAAATTCGGAGAAAGAATTTTTTTTTGCGAGTTAATTATTATTTATTTATTTCTCATTTTCATATAATGTAATGTAATTATTTCTTAGTTTCGGAATTTATTTTTCGAAATAGTTTCTCTTTAATTTAATTAAATATTTGAGCTTAATTATATTTGTATACGCACGTGTATTCTATTTAATTTGAATTTGCGTATTAAACTTCTTTTTTTTTTTTTTTAAATAATAAGTTTTTGGGAATTTATTAATTTTTCGCGTTTATTTCAATTGTAGGAAGGAGAGAAGCGCACATATTTCAGATTGGTTCTAGTCAGTCGGTTTTATTTGAAGCGATTTGGCACACGTAGGCGAGCACGTTGTGTACGAAAAGCCAGACTTAATTATTTTTTAATGAGATAAAAATGCTGGCAAAATTTAATCCGAGGAGGTTAATTATTGGATAATCTCACGCTATTTTTGAAATCGTTTTTATTTCAAGTTGTTTATTATTATTATTATTTTGTTTTTGGTGCCGTGCTTCAATATCGATAGAACGAAATTTTGTTACAGTATATCGAAATATTTTTAAATTCCATAAACTTACGGTACAGCATTGTTATTGGCTTAATTATAAAATAAATCGATGAAGAATAGCTAAAATATATATATTTTTTTATCACTTTTTAAAAATGATTGAACCTAATATTTTTATGACGTCACTAATGTGTACTTTTTTTTTCCAAACCTGTTAGATAATCCCGAATCCTAAAATAATGTTTTAGATTCTTATAACAAGATCAAAATTATGCGAATGTTTTTTTTTATTGATTTATTTGTGCCCGTGCGCGGGCTCACAAATATTTTTTTAAAATGGCTTCGACATTTTAAAACATCAAAAAATCACATTATTTATCCGTAATTGCAGTAATCTCTCTTTAGTAGGCACAAAGTAGATTTAGTTAACAACGGAATTATTTATTATGAAGAATATTATCGAGAAATAAGCGAGAGTTAAAACAGCTTTTTAATACGTGTCTTTTGTGGGGGTTTTTTTTTTTCCTCGTTCAAATATTTTTTTTTGATGACGCCATTTTTGAGTGGCAACTAATGTAAGTGTGTAAGAGAAGCAGAAAAATAATATTAGTTTGTGGATGAATGAGGTGGGCGGGTATGGGGAGAGCATGGTGGAAGGCCATCGCTGATTATTTATATGCAAAAGACCATTACTAAGCAGAAAATAGGGAATTACAAGACGCTCAAAACTTTTATCTCCGCTTCCACAAAAAAAAAAATTAAAAAAAAAAAAATTGGAAGGAGGAAAAAGTTGAAAGTTTTCAGGATTTTTGTCTGGAGAAAAGTCAAGAACGCATTTAAAATGAGGAGGAAAAGGAGTGATGTGGGGTGGGGAAACGTATGGTGGTTTATACTAGCGTAATATTATTCTTTGTAAAACTTTCTTCAATTCAAACGCTCAATTATATAGTTTTTTTTTATATATATTATAGTACAAGATTTAATCTTTGTCATCGTGGTAAATTAAATAGGCTATTTAGATTTGATGACGTCATGAGATTTTGAACAACAATGCTGCAGCAAACATATCTTCGAACGAAAAACGATGTTGTTATTTATTTATATAATATACATAGGTTAGTTTGCCGGAATTTAATAAAGCGAAGTCTCGTATAGCGCGATAAAAGCGTTCTCGCGTTGTGGAAATCCGCGGTAATAAATACACACAATGGAGAAAATAATGATTGAATTTTTACGAATGAAAAGTTGGAGGCCAACATTAATAATTTTCTAAATACACCTAATACTGTTTTTACACGTATTTTTTTTACACGAATTTGAAATAACACGGTTTCAAAATAAAATTTCATACTCTTTTTACACGAGAAAATTTGAAATAACACGAGTTTTTAACCAATTTCAAAAATATTTTTTGCTTATTTTGAAATTTTTTTTAATTTTTCATAGCTTTATTTATGTATTAATGATGATTTGATAATACTGTACGGTATGTATTTTTCGGTAGCCGTTATATAATGTCACAGAATTCCCCCATTACTTTTTTTACACGATTTTGTTTTTACACGTGTTTTTCAGGAACGTATTCCCCGTGTAAAAACAGTATTAGGTGTATACGTTTTAAGAGCACGGCATTATAAAAATTGGCATTCGTTTTAGGAGAAAATCGCGTTATGTGAGAACGCGTTGTAGCAAGGTGAAAAGAGCTTGTGCTATTATACGTGCATGCACGCAGTTAGGGTTGACCATATTGATAAAAAAAAAATTGAAAAACCAAAGTTAGTAACTTTTTTTTCCTTCTATTATCATATTTGAAGGAGTGCGGCAAGGCAAAATATATATATAGGGATTCTTTTTTTTTATTCTTAGTATTCGTCGCAGCGAATCACTTTTCCCATAACGCTTTTTATTTTATTTCACTCGCATCTTTTCATTCGTTTTCTTTCTTATTGAAAAATGTTAGGAACGTGAGTGGCGCTCAAGGGTTGAACAAGGGACACCGAATATTAAAGCTCCGACTGCATTAAAAAAGGATATTACGTTGTTAGATGAGATGCATAACGAGTTATATATGTGGTACAGACACACACATACACACGCACAAATAAAAGGAGAGAGGAGCGCGTTGTACGAGGAGAGATTCGAAAATGTTGTTTTCATCGAGTAAATAGATGCTGCAGCAGCCGCAGCCAGGAGTCATCGGGGTGGTTTTGGTAGGGAGTTGAACCGGTCGACCAGTCTTATTGGTTATGCACTTCCAATGTATTATGCATGCCTGCACACAACATAAACAATGTACAGTGTGTGCAGCAGGGATTGCACGCACCCGCTCTCTTAGCATAGTTTCTCGTTGAATGTACAAGTTCCGCTCGTGGCTTACAGTTCCCGATCTTTCATACGCGCGATAAATTAAAAGAAGAGTGAACGGGGCACTAAAAACTATGGGGGTTAAATTCGAACTTTTAGCGCAACTTTATTTTTTTTTTTATAATAATAACTTTCAAGTTCCGGTTTTTTAAAGTTTAGATATTAATTCTTTTTAAAAGGAATACAATTTTTTTTTTTTAAATTTAATTACGGTATATTTAATTTTTTTTTAAAAAAAAGATAATTGAATAAATATTGGATTATTTTAGAAATACAATAGATTAAATATTTAATTTAGTAAATTTGATTTGGAGAATATTTTTTTTTAACCATGAAAATTGTCGATTAATTATTGAAGAGTTGAACTGTACAGTATCAAAATACGGATTGCTATTACAGTATAATATTATGGCATTGGCGGCGCAAGCGAAATATTTAATCGCAGATTATAATACAGGTATTAAATTTTGCTTTTAGTTATGCTGCTATGCAAATGTTATATTTTAAAGCAATATATTGAACGAAACATTTGCAAATAATTAATTAATTAATGGTTTTTATTGATTTATTTATTTATTTTTCCGCTCTGCACTCTTGTTGTTTTGATTTTTCGGTTTTGCACATTGGTTTTGATTTGGTAAGACATTGTATTGTTGCATTTAGTAATTTGTAAAACCATATTTATTGAAGAGAAAACGAACATTTTAGATTAGAGAAAAATGGTTGTGCGGAACGGATTAGTTTTTATGCTTTACTATGGTAAACTGTTACTGGGTATTCACTTTGGGTCTTTTCGATAATTATGTGCTTGCCTAATATTATTTTGGGAACTCATCTAATACACAAAGCGAGGTCTGAGTGTACAGTATTTTGATGTTTTTGTGGTTATTATGAGCAATTTTTTTTTTCAAGCCCTTAATAAAAAATGCAATTAAACTTTGAACCGTTGTTTACATTTTACGAGTCTCGAAGGATGAAAATACTTTCTCTTTTATTTTTTTTTTAGTAATAATTAATTTTTTTTATTATTATTTTCTCGCGTATTTGTTTATAAAATACGAGTTTACCGTAACGAAATTGAGAAGTTACGACGCTTTTGTCGAGTGATTTAATCAGTTGGGAATGTTAAAAAAAGTAGAAAATTGCTTTAGGTCGGCTGATTCAAGGTGTCAGTAGTAGTGGTGGTGGGTACATTAAAACCCATTTGAGCCTCGAGCTTGGACTGTCTAACTCACCCACTATTCAATCTTCTTTTTTTCTTCTTTCTTTTTTTTTTTTTTTGATGTGAAAGGTGAATTTGAAATGTGAGGTCGATAGTTATTAATCACGAAAAAAAACTTGGAGTTAATCTTTTTTTTTTTTTTTTTATTTCGTTTTATTTTTGCAGAGATTTTTTTTTCTCCCTCTCTCGCTTATTTCCACCCATTTTAATATTTTCACCCACTTTACTTCTCACCTGACTTTTGTTGTTTGGCGCATCTTCAGGTACGTACAAAAGAAGAAGGGAGCCCTCACACTTGAAAAATACGAGGGGAAAGTGGGTGGGAATTTTGTAATCTGAGGGTAAAGCAATTTGTGAGCTTTCTTCTTGACTTTTCTCTCTCTCATTCATGCATTCACTCTTTCTTCTTTTTCTGCAATAATATATACAGGCAGAGAGTGGGGGAAAGAGTGAGTAAAAATAATGTAAGAATATACATATTTTTCAAAGCATAAATGGGATGACACTTGGGATAATAGAATTTTTTGGGTGATGGTGATGAGGTGTATGTGTGTACGTGGTGTTGCGGAGGAAAAAAGCGAAGATGAGAATCGCTGGGTGGTGAATGTGTGTGTGTGTGTGGGTGGGAGAGAAATATGAATATACATAAAAGAAAAATCTTTTTTTTTTTTTATTTACGGTATTTTTTTTTTTAGGGAGAGATAGAGGTATATACCGTATATGTGCCGCCGTTAAGAAGAAAAAAAGAATAAAAAACTAAATGGTGTGTCGACGTCTGAATAAAAAATATTTAGTGAAATGTCGGTATAACGAACTTTTAATGTAAAAGAATAATTTTATTTTAGGGTTTTCGATTATTGACTTTTTACTTGTCGTTATAACGAAAAAGTTTGATTATTTCAACGATAGGATTCGGTATTTTTAGAGTTTCAAGTTTGTATAATTTTGAAATAGTGTTCCATAATTTTCGATTTTAACCTCGGGGGTTAGCTACTTTTTGATTATAAAATTAATATTTTTTAGGTTTAATAAAAAAGAGTTTTTCGTACCCTTAGTGGAATTATTTTGTTTGAAAAATAGAGTTTTTGAGTTTTAAAAAAATGGAATTTTCTTAGTTTAAAAGTGGCAATCGTTGACTTTAAAAGAGGCATTTTTTGGCTTAAAAAATGAAGTTTTTGAGTTTAGATAATAGGTGTAATTCATATCATACGTCTTTCAGAAATTTATAAAAATGATAACCGATGGTTTAAATTCCAGAATTTCTGGAAATTCTAGAAAGTTGTTCTTAAAGGTTTTTTATTGACGTAGTTCGAATCTTCGAGAAGTTTTCTCAAAATTTATTGGTTATTATAGCAAAGTTCTCTCATAATTTGAGTGATGTCATAAAGAAACATCCTTCGAGAATGATTACTAGTGATCAAATCTTTAAAGCATGTTTAAAATTTAGTATTTTTTTCGTATTCGCAAATATTATTTCTTAGATATCAAAACATTATCCGTTTCTCTTAGCTTCGTTGTAACGACATTTGACTGCGCTAAAATGAGAGGGAAATACATGGCCTCGGAGTGAAAAAGATGGCTGCTGCTGTTGTGCCGTTCTCATATTCGTTGAACTTTTTTTTTATTATTTAAGGAAACAACCCTTTTAGATCTTCTTCTTCTTCGGAGATGGGTGTAATGCGTAGGTGGGTGTTGTTGAGAGAGGAGAGGAAAAAATTGGAGGTTTTGGAGAGTTTTTTTTTTTCTTCTTCATCTGACTCAAAAGAATTGTTGAGGGTGAATTTGGTAGAATTAGTTTTTTTGTTAAATAAAAAGAAAGCGAGAGAGAGAATTCGGAATGAGATTTTGGGGTATTAAAGCGCGAAAGATGAGGCGCGAAATGGCGAAGAGTGGGTGGATGGGGTTCTTCATCCTCACCGAGAATTCTAGTGAGTGTGTACTAGGAAGAAAGTAATATCGAGGGAAAAAATAATATATTCTATTGTTTAATGTTAAGATTCGTTTTTTATTTTTTTTGAGTTTTGCGAGTAAATGTTTTATGAGACGTTTGATGGCTCTCCTACATCGAACGTCTAATCGATGGCCTAATCGAGAGTGAGATAGCGGGAGCGATTGAGACAGATATAATGAGAGAAAGTTATAGGTAGGTTGGAATAAGTGAAAGTTAGAGAGCATGAGAGTGACAAAAAGTGGTAGGACGACCAAGAATCAGAAAGAGAGAGATTGGGAGAGACTGGACGAGAGTGAATCAGAAAAATGAGATAAAGTGTAGCATGTTAGTTCACTAAAACAGAGATCACTAATGTGAGAAATCATTGAACGATGTTCACTAAACAAGGTCGGGTGATTACGTTTTATTTAGGTTAGGCGTTATTTATCTTCGTTCAATGACCTTTATTTTAGAACTAAATTGAGAGAATCAAGAGTGAGCGAGTGAGATACTGTACTGTTAAATACAGTAATATAAAAGAGAGTGGACGAGATACTGTAGAATGAAAAGTATATTATAGAGAAATACAGTAAAGTCTAGAACACATGCGCATTTGCGTGCGAAAGACGCAGCTATTTGAAGAAAATGTGTAGTCATTCCCGAAGAAAATTTTGTGATGGATCAGACGAAAAAGAAGAGAAACAAACTTATTAAAATGGTTGGATTTTTCCGTGATTATTTTCTTGCTATAAAGATTTGAATCCATATAAAAACAGAACAGGTCATAAAGCGGTCCAAAAAAAAATGAGATAGCCGCTTTGCAAAATCACGCCCTTTCATCATTTTGTAATTAAAATGTTATTAATTTGAAAACATTCTTTCACGGCCAAGTTAGAACAATTTTTTTTGAAAAGTCAAAGAAACATTTTAATATTATTTAATATAGAAATGGACTTAATCAAATTTCAGGGAAAACGCAATCTTTAAGCAAATATAATCGTAATATTATGCGAACAGTATTTTTCCAACATGTTTCAATCGGCGCGTAAAAACACGTAACACGTGAAGATCGATTACTAGTGTGCGGTTCACTGAACGACATTAGTTAGGCATGGGTAATTTTGATTAGATTAGATTAGGGTTAATTTTGGTGGGTTTGGTTAGGTAGGTTAGGTGTTTACTGATCATCGTTCAGTGATCTAGGTTCACTGGTCTTTCCATTAGTGATTTTCACATGGAGCCATGTAGAAACTGAGAATGTGAAGTAGATCGCTACACCATGAGGAGAGAGAGAATAATGAAAGAAAAAGTATTCCTACATTTACTTTACTTGTAGGGTACCGGTAGCTAATATTGTTTAATAATCCACACATTAGTGACATTGAGTTTTACATGGTTTAATTGCAAACATTTTGAAGTTTGCACAGCTTATTGATTGTATACAGAATGCTATGAATTGCTCTCGTATATACAGTAGGCATACCTTAATAATATTAATTTTTTTAATAAATCATGAAAGATAAATACATAAAGAGGAAGGAAAACGAAAGCGTTTTTTATTGCAGCGAAGCACAATTTGCGCTGATTTTTTTTTTATTTATCCAAATGAAATGTTAAAATGCCCGAAATTACATATGTGACAGCGTATAATCTGTTACGCTTTCGCTCACTTCTAATGCGCTTGTTGTGCGTTGCATAAAAAAATGTGGGGTATATACAGTAAATACGTATAAAAAAAAAATAAGAAGGAAAATAAACACACGCGCGCGCAAACGCCATTAACTCTTCTATTTACACGTGCTAAATCTAGGTGGGTGATGTCATAAGTATATGTTTTAAGTGGCGAAACATAGTAATCTCGTTCCATCGTGTTCAACGCGAGTGTGGCTCACGTACCGCTTGTGTGACGTTCTAACGGAAGTGGGCAGTGATTGCGAGATGGAAAACATTAACCCGGCCTAAAACATACACAAATAAACAGCTTTTTTCTTTCGCTTCCTTCTTCGCTCAACTTTCGGACTGTAATCCAATATCAAATTCCATTCTGATGGTCCATTTGGGAATTGAATGCGGAGAGATAGGTTTCTATAATAGGATTTTCGGACGTCGAGATGAATAAAACACAATCAGATCCGGGGAAAACAAAACAAAGACCTTTAAAAAATATATACAGTATAAGGCTTGGGGAAAATAAAGGTAGGGGAAAATAAGGTGGACGTCAACCATTTTGTATGTCATGAATAAAATACACTGTAGAAAGAAAAACCAAGGTTAGATTTCAAATCGAAATTTTTCTTTTTTTTAAAAAAAAAAACAACCGATTTTGATTTGGATTTTTGGACAAAAATAGACGGGGTGATTACAAATGAAATATACCAGTACAATACAATTTTTGTCCTTGTTAAATATTCAATTTTGCTCCTGTTAACCGGCCTGGCCATGACTTGAAGTTGATCGGTTAAGGGTATTCCTTTAGGAATACATTAAAAATGGTTTAATCCGTTTCCAGCCCTAAATTTTGAAAAAACACATTAACCAAGAAATCTTTGCAAAAATATTTTAAATATTTATTAATAACATATTCATCACTTAATATTGCTTTAACTTTACCCCGGATTTACTTGACTTTAAGTTCTTTCCGCATTTTCAGACGAGTCATTTGCACTCGTTTATTTTAAAGAATTTTTTAAGTTTTTTTTTTAAATTTTGCTATGATTTTTAAAATTCATATTAATAATGACGATCAGCCAACTGAAAGTGGCGTCAAAAGTGTATCGAATATTGAACAAGAAAATCATAACGTATATCGAAAATGACGAATATGCATTGTAGTTCCACATAATCCAATAAATATTTCTTATAGCGTTTAACAAATGCGATATAATTGAAAAAATTATCTGTTGCAACGAAGTATTTCCTTTATCTTTCGTTTCTATGCTTTAAACTTGTCAAAAACCTTACATCGAGGTATTCTTTGCTGCAAACTTTTATATAAATCAGCTTAAATGAAAAGATGTGGGGGTGTCTTAAGACTATGTTCGTTTAAGCTTGTTATGACGTCTGCCTGTAAACAAAATACGCGTGATGCAAATGTAGTAAGGGAGAAAGACGCCGGCGAAGTGTACAATAATAATTATTCATTTTGATTGTGAACAACAACACTCGTTGATATTATTTTTCCTTCATTAATATGCAACTCCATAGCCATATTATTATACCGGTATTGAAACCGCATGTGGTAGCAGTTTCTTCGTGTAAATTTCGCATTAAATATGTATCGGTTGACATTGCACGTAAAACAAACAAACGCGTATATATTACGCGTGCTGATTTACGAGCGTATTGTATTACAATTTACAATGCGAGTTAGCGAAGAGTTGTGTGTGGTATTCTTTCGGAACGAATTGGTTAGGTAGAATTTATCAGCGTATTGTCAGATTAATAATTATTGTTTATACAAAAATAATGTCGATTCAACGAGCGACAAAAGTTGCCATAAGTGCAAGGATGTTCCGTTCCGGATTGAGAGAATTGGAATTTTCATGTTTATGGTTTTCATTGTGACAAAGTTGCCAGGTTAAAAAAAAAAACAGGATGCAAGGGGTAATAATAATAATTATAGTTTACCATAGTAAATATAGGGTTGAAACATGAATAAATCCGTCGAATTTTAAAGAAAATTAATTATTTTTTTATATTTACATTAATAATTAACACCTCTCCTTTATTAATAAAAAACAATTTTTGAAATATGACCTCTACAACTGAGTCGGCACGGGTAAACGTTATCACGCGCTCACTTTGACGGCTAAAGCTTTTGCGGACTTCCAGCCTGCACCTGCCGACTGAATCTCGCACGTGCCGACTCAGTTGTAAATGTCATATTCGAATCTAAAAATTGTTTTTTATTATTAAATCGGAGGTGTTAATTAGTTTACATTTAAAATAAATAATTCATTTTCATTAAAATTCGACTGATTTATACATGTTTCAAAACTATCGTCATCCAACGAAGACCCTATATTAAAGATACGTGAAGATATTTTTTGTTACCGTAGTAAAATTTTCCCCCATTTATGAATAAGGTATAAAAATTACAAAATGCTAGTAAACATGTGATATGTTCAAACTTTTTTATGCATAGAAATGAATTTTTATGCTTATATAATTATGTTAGCAAAATTCTTTTAAAAATAAAAAGTAAATTTTTTTTTATAAAAAAAAAGGAAACCGAAAATATGAAATGCAAAGAGATTTTTTTAGTGGTTGGCTTTTTGCAATGGTAATTTGGGTTTGCAGAAAGCCACAGTATTTGATTTTGATTGAAGTTGTGTGACTAGATTCCGAAAAGTTCTAGAAATTTTTATTTTCTGAAGTTCAAAGTTTTACTCAACTTTACAAAATGGTGGTTTTCCCGAAATTTGATAGCGATGTAGTAAAAGTTGACTACTGTAGTAGGGTAACGAACGCATTCGCAGTTTACGATAAGTTGGCTTTTACTGTTTGACTGAACAATATTTCTCTCAAATAAATTTAACTCGTGTCACTATTATTTGCTTATGAATGAGATATGGACGATTTGCTTGTAAAGCATTTTATATTCGATTTTAATGGGCCAAAATGAATGAAAAAGATGATGAAAGCGATAGAGGGCGACACTAAGCTCTCTCACTCTTACTCTTTTATTTTATCATTTGATGTTAATAGTCGAATTAAAATTTGGGAATGGAAATTTTGTTGAGCTCGTCGGTTCGATCGTGAGAAAGAACTTGGGTGGTAGGTTCGACACCCACCAGGGGGCGCGCTCGCGTGCAATCTAATCTCTCGCGAAACGGCGCTCTCTGCAAACGTTTTCATGCGGGAAGGGGCGAAGGGGGTAAGTTTTGAGGTTTATGTCGAGATTATCCAAAGTTATTATCATCGGTTTATTGTTATTATGGTGAACAGAAAAGGGGTATTGTTTTATATGCGGCTCGTCATTTACTAACTGTTCATTGGTGGCACTGCTTTAAAATGATTGAGGATATACAGAGGAAAATCATAAACGGGAAGATACCGGTGTCCCGTCAACTGTTCCAAGAAAAAATGTTGCAGACTATAGAAAATATGTACTAAGTACTAACGCAGTGGTCGGCAAATTCGTTAGTCAAAAGAGCCAAATATTAACAGTACAACAATTGAAATTAGTTTTGAGAGCCAA
>JAQGAY010000692.1:0-21700 GCA_034698085.1 Polydesmus angustus | reverse complement strand
ACAATGTTAAAATCAATACAAAATGCATTACCACGACGATTTCAGAGCACTTTTTTCTCGTTTTTTTAAAAAGTTATCCATGGAGAAATATATCCGGATAATCGAGGTTCTACTGTACAGTGTATATGAATAATTCAATAATATAAAGTTATAATTTTAGTTTTCTTGTTTTCAATGCCGGTACGAAGTTTCATTTTCCTTATTAAAGTTGCTCCTGGTAAAATTAAATATGCTCATTTTAGGTACGTTATTATTATGTAGTAGCCTACATGTAGTTGCCGTTTTTTTATTGTATTAATAGGAGCTACAGTATTTTAATTTGAACAATTTAAACGTGAAATGATTGGAATTTAAACACGGTTTTAAATTTATTACCGTCACTGCTTTTTTTTAATCTTAAACGAAGTTTGTTTAAATTAAATTTCAATTAATTACTCATTGGTATTTTTTAATTTTGAAATTGTGATTTTTAATTAGAAATGTATTACCGGTACTGTAGGATTAAATCCAAAAATTGATAACTAGTAATTGGCCAGTAACTGTATAGTAAGTACAGTATTGTATTAGGGATAGAGTGCAACAGTATTTTTGCCAATTATAATTTAACCAATTCGGCAGTTGTTTTAATTAGAAAAATATTTTTATTACAGGTACAACTCCTCATAACAATTCCTATTTAAAATAAGCGCCGACTTTGCGAGGCGCGAATTTTTTTTGTAAAAAAATGACAAATTTAGCCCTTCTGTAAATGATTTAGTTATTTTTTAAACGATAAATTATTAAAACATTTTGAGATGTGAAATTTGTTAACTGCAAATATATTTCCATACATTTAAATAAAAATGTGATAAAATGTACGGAGTAGTAGTGAGGCAACCTTGTTTGTCTTATTTTGTTATTCACATTTTTTTAACGTTCAGCTTTTTAAGATTTTATTTTGTAAACATATAGGATGATAGTAGAAGCAAAGTGTTTTTTTTTTTTTGCCACACTTTTAAGTATTTGGTTCATTTTTTTTTTTTCTTTTTCTTTAGTACAGTATAACTTTTTTATTTTTTTTGCTGTAAAAAGTGTTTGACGTTGGTTGAGGCTATCCTTTGGGCTCAGCGTGCGGTCTCGTCTTCGTGTATGTCAGGGCGAAGGATTTTACCGACTTCCGTTTCGATGCTCGACTGAATTTCAATTGCAATTTGAAGAGCTGTTATCAACGCACTTTTCTTCAACTTTTTTTTTTTCACTATCGCCCGTTTCATCCACTATTCGTGTTTGTTTCACTTTTTCGAAACACACCCAACGACACGCTCAATACTTTGATATCCGCTCGCGCGCGGCTTCACACGCAATAACGTAATTTACCCACTGCTTATTATACAAATGTCATCCATAGTTAATAAAATGTCTCTATCTTGCACTCGAATCGCACGCACTTTAAAACGACATTTTAAAAATGTACTCGCTGATTTTGCGAAGCTTTTTATCGGAATAAAAAACGCTCAAATTATTCCACTTGATTTTAGTGAATCCAGTGCAGAATAAAAATATGTGGTCTTGTATGAAAGTACAAAGCATAAAAACCAGTATCTTAACAAATTTTATGTTTGCACTCATATTTATACAGTACAAAAAAGGCAAATGCGATTGACAAAGTTTGTAGTCTAAAATCTAAATTATTGCTAAATAGACGATTCAATGGGCCAAGATACTTAAGACTAAAGTTAAGTCTGTTTAAACTTACTTAAAATTAAGCATTATTAACTGAAATTAATTCAAAATAGCATTGGAGATGGTTCCAGACCAGAATGGAGCCAGTTTTCTCTTCGAAAAGTATTTTGACGACTCTCAAAGAAAATAAAATTTTTTTGAAAATGATTACAGTACATGCTAAATACCACAATCTATAAATACTGTATTTCTATTTGTTATTTATGAAACGATTTTTTTTTTAAATTTAACTTGTTTTAAATTTTAAATACAGTAGCAGAGAACTGTATAACAAATATTTTTTATTCCTCTCAATTACTTTATCTAGGGTGTTCGTTGGATGACGTTAGTTTCGAAACATGAATAAATCAGTCGAATTTTAATGAAAACCAATTATTTTATTAAAAAATTTACATTAACACCTACAATTTCATAATAAAAAACAATTTTTTGAGTATGACCTCTACAACTGAGTCGGCGAAGTCTTTGAATGCGCTCAAGGAAATTTCTGTCAATCCTATGGTAGATGCCGACACATTCCGCGATTTAGTCGGCAGGTGCAGGCTGAAAGTCCGCAAAAGCTTTAGCCGTTAAAGTGAGCGCGTGAACACACGTGCCGAATCATTTGTAGAGGTTATACGGTACCGTATTTCAAAAATTATTTTTTTATTATTAAATGGGCGGTGATAATTAATGCAAAAATTAGTATTAAAAAATAATTCATTTTCATTAAAATTCTACTGATTTTTTCATGTTTCAAAACTAACGTCATCCAACGAAAACCCTATACAGTACAAGTATTATTTGTTATTCTTGTACATTATTAATGTGACTTGATAGGTACAGTACAATAATTTTTTTTATTTTTTTGTGATTCATATAATTTCTGGGGCTATTGTTGCTTGATTTGTTATTCTCCAAAAACCGTTTTTGCATGTTATTTATTTGAAAACACAAAAGTTTTCTTTTTGAAATGCCGAACACTACATGTATGGGAAAACAAGAAAATTATTTTGGAATATTTCGAAAACCAACCAACATTTTTTTTTTTTTTAAATATCTATCATAGCGCATCCAAATTTATCACGTTACTCGTACTTTTTCAATTGAAAAATATGATGGTATTCAGTTCCGTACATAGTAATAAAAAGAATGAGTTGCAGCTGTACTACTACTACTACTCGTATTAGTGGTACGTATACGGTAGTCGCAATCGATCAAAAGGCATTGGAGTGGGTTGATAAACGGCTAATGTATCGTAAGTAGAATCACGAGGGTTGATTTCTCGACACTACAGAGATGGATTATGAACATTCCGACATTGCGAACGAATGTTTATATTTGCGCTTTTTCTTCAGATTGATATGTAGCCTAGCTGCGATGCGTGACGCTCGTCGTTATTTGACGTTTCGTTACGTGTCATCCATCGTCGGTATCCACCGCACTCGATTGATTTCTACGCTTTCCTACCAACATGTCTGTGTGCAACGGGAAGGAAGTCGAAGAAAAATGGCGGCTGGCACACGGAAGGGAGTCGGAATAACGGAAATGTGCGTCTTGCATGTTGCTGATAGGCGATAGAAAGCGAGTTGGGGGTCGCAGCGGCAGCGCTACTACTACAAGTGGGTATGATGAGGTAGTGCATGTACGAGTAGGGACTGCTCGGGGGTGGATGGAGGAAGACCACATGGAATTTCAAAATGAGGCTAATATTTAGATAGATGGAATATTCCTTTTATTTTGGGCTTTTATATGGGAGAAATTGTTATCGAATGAATTATCATAAGATTTTGACTGCATAAATTATTTAATAACGCCCGTGATGTCACTTGAACTTTATTTTTACCCGCTTTTTGTTATTCAGAATTTTACCAGAATAGAATTCACTTATATTTTTAATGTGAAAAGTGAAGAATGGTGTACATTTTTTCTTTATAACAGTACCGTATAAATATTCAGTGTTACGTTTTAGAATCTTTTTTATGCGGCTTATTTATCAAATCCAATTTTTAGAATAGCTTTTTTCAATTGGTTATTTTTATCTACTCTATTTTGGATGATTAATTCAATTTAAAATTGAAAAACCTAAATCCGTATTGGTGTAAGTTTGTCTACCTTTAAAAAAAAAAAAAAACGAGTTAAGCTCGTTATGGTGTTTTATTAGCTGTAATACAGTACCGGTACTGTATTACAAACTAATTAATAAGGACTTCATTTAACATAATTTTAAAGAGTACCGGTATATAATTTTTTTTAAAAAAACCTGTTTCTCTCAAAAGTTAACTTACACCGCTATAGATTTAAGATGCTCAATTAAGTAATGTAAAACAAAATATTTTTTTTAAGAAAATTTAAACCATAATTCATTGAAAAAGTTTAACATTTAGTTAAAATAAGTTGAAATTTGTTTTCAATATGTTATACTGTAAATTTATTTTTAAAAAAATTAGCCTTTGTTTTTATAGCAGTTAAATTGTTTATTATTAAAAATTCGATATGTTAATTTATTATAAACGGTTTTATTTTATATGCGATGTAATTTCTACATGTAATTACGGTAAAATCTCGTTATGTGCAAACATTTCCCATAATTATACGCGATTTTTATTGGGTCAAATATTTTACCTACCGGTATTACTAATTCGCAAAAGTTTTCATACACCTACTCGGGTGTAGTTTTTAATTTAAAAGTAAAGGTTTTGTAATGCCGTATATGTTCACGTCTTTTCTATTAGCAATTGGAATGAAAATGATCAAATAATGCTAATACATTTTACCTTGATAATTTTTATTGATGTCTTCCGTTTTATGAGCACGTACGGAAGGAAAAAGCGGCTTACTACAATGACTAAAGAAATATAATATTATGCAAAGTTATGAGACTACTGTACTGTAAAACTATATTAAACTTTTTATGGGCGGTTCTAGTTAAACATTGATATTACAGTGACGTACAATATACGGATTAAGTCGCAATGGATACAGCAAGTAGTGAATGGCAAGCAATACGTTTTGGTACTTGTGTGTTTTTAATGGTGTTGAAGTAGAAAAAGAATATTTTAAACAAAGATTATAGCAAATACCGGTATGTGATAATAATATCATTAAAGAGATACAGTATTATTAAAATGTACAGATTATTACACAGATCAATTTAGTATTTTTTTGTGTGGCAACTGTGTAGTATCATAGCTTCATAGGTAGCCTAGTACACTTACAAGTTACATGTACATCTCGTAGTAAAGAAATGTTTAGGAAATTCTAATATTAATAATGTAAAGCCTTATCTACGTATATGGTGTTTTTTTTTTTTGAAGTTTAAGTTTCAATAACCTTTTATAATTCCTATTTAGCAACAATTACTATGTGCTGATATCATTTTTCGCCTCATTTTCTAAGAACGTCACTCCCCGCTTCCTTCCTCTAGTACTGTATATATATACATGTATAATATATATAACGAGAGGATCGAGGAATACTATTTTAATTTCGAAAAAAACTGTTCATGCCGTTTTTTTCGACTACATCCGGACCTCGTTTTGCGTCTTATTTGTTGTTAACCAATCTAGAACGCAAAACGAAGACAGGGTGCATGCGAGAAGTATAATTATAAAGTAAAGTTTTTGTTTAATTTTTTTCTTGTTGAGTTTGCGCTTGATGAGGCAAGTTTAATTTAGAAAGTGCATAATTTCGCGCGACGTGTTTCCAAGACTCAATTAGTTTTGTAATATGGGTCTGGCAGCTGCAAATTATTTCTCTTTTGTATTTTGAATGAAACAATTAAGATGCAGCGCGAGAGAGTAGCATTAAATACGTACGGTATTTCGATTACCGATTATAAACGACTGCACATTTCAAGTTAAGGAAAAGTGGTTTAGATGAATTGGGTAATAAAACCTATTTCCAGCTGCAATTAATCACGAATAATTTTTATTAATTTTTTCTTTTTCTTTTCGGAATGAGAGAGGTGCGCGTATAATATTGTATTTTTTTTTTCTTTCTTTTTCCATAAGAGAATTATTTAATTGCGTGCTCGAACCACATGTGGTACGCGGAAGAATTATAATTAATTTTCATTTATTTTATATCAAACTAATTTTTATCCTATATATTAATATTATTTTTGTTTTGGTATTAAACTGATTTGGTCGGTAAAACTGTGAAATGTCTTAAGGAGAAATTTTTTTTACCGTAAAAATGATTGATTTCGTCTATTCATAATGTGGGCTCAAGCGAAATTGCGCGTGAGTAAGCTTTCGGGTGAGAAACTTTACGGAAATTAAAATTGGACCGCATATTGTTTCTCACTCGATTTTAGGAGCGAAACGGAGGCGATTCATGTGAACCGATAGTTATATTTAATGAAATATTGTCGATTCGCCATTTTGTTGTTATTGTTTACTGCTACTTTGCGAATGTTTTAATAACTTGAAATTTATATATTTTTAACATAGTTTTTAGCAAGTGCAGTACTGTTAAGTTTTACTACATCTGTTAAAAACTATATTTACTTAAATCTAATTATAGTTTTTGATAAATTACGTTATTTACGTACAATTTTATTTTATAGCAGTACAGCATCTTGTTTTAAATTAAAATTATTTACCCGGTACTTTGATGTAATTTTTTTCCACATTTGTTTTTTGCTTAAGCAAGAACGAATTCTTATACGGTACATGTACGCATGTATTTTTTGGTTTTGAGTTTGAATTATTATAATTTTTAACAGAGCTCGGCGCTGAATTATCATATACATGTACAGGGTAGTGCAGAAAAATTGGGACCCCTCGTGAAATCTTGTGCATTACCAAATTACGTTTTTTGTGGAATTTGAAGTTGTAAAAAATTTTTTACTTACTAACTCAACCTTTGACAACACTATTTCATTAATTTCCGGTCGCCATCTTTATGTTATAATTTTTTAAAGTAGAATTAGTTCCAAATTTTAGTCGGACTTGTGCATCTCATAAGCGTTCAGTAGGTTCAGCTGCATTAATTTGAAAGCATAGAGAAAGTTGAAACTTACTTAATTTTAACGTACCAAATTTTTTTTAAAAAAAATACGTACCGGTACCGTAATATTAATACTTTTGGAGCAATTTTGTAAAAATTTATCTTTTTTTGAAAAAAAAAAAATTGATTGTGCTATAAAATTTTTTTTAGCATGGTTTAAAAAAATACGTAATATTAATACTATTGGAGCAGTTTTGTAAACATTTAACTTTTTTAAAAAAAAAAAAATTGATTATTCTATAAAAAAATGTTAGCCTAGAAAATTTTATTTCTGAAAAACGTCATTTTTTGAATTTTAACTTTTTATAATATTTTTGAATTAATAAAGAAATTATTTTATACACAAAAAACTCTTGAGTTTATCTGTAAAATGGCACCATTATTTAAATTTTTATCTTGATAGTCCTATTTTAATAGCCGACGGAAGTTGTATTGTAACATTTCGGACTCCTGGTACATTTAAATTTGCCCAGTAGTAGCCCAGAACCAAAATACTGTATGATTAATCTCAGCCATTTGTGGATATTAAGTTGTTTTTTGAATAAACTACTAATATTTAAATGTACAGTATATGCGAGGACATTAATTTTGGTTTAGTGTTGTTTTTTGGTGTCCTATCTTGACAGTCTATAGAACTATAGAATCGGCTATAGATTTAAGAACTTCCAGGGACAGTTGAGACAACAGTCTTCAAACTCAGAATGTCTCTTCTGTATATTGAGTTTGATGGTTAATGAGTTTAAAGTTCTTAATAATGCTTTATAAAATATGTATTATATTATTTTTTGTTCGTACGTAATTATTATAGCTTTTAAATCCTTTTGTTCCAATAAAGCAGCAAGTTGTTTACAAACCTGTAGATCGAATTTTTTAAGAAAAACATTATTGCGTGATTTATTTTGATTTTAATTTGGCGTGTTTAAATATTGTGCTTTAAATTTATTTATTTATTTTTCAAAAGGGCATTTTCTATTTCTGGTAAAAATTCAATATCCGCGATCGAAATGAAGTTGAATTATGGTGACGGGGTGTAATGTAAATTGAGGTGTAATTTCGGGCACACCCTAATTGAATTGGTTATGTGGGTGATTGGGCGGCTGCCTCGATGAATGAAAATGATGATGGAATAGCACTAAAAATAAACCTTTGATCGAACTGAAAATGAGAGTAAAGCACGGAATTGTTGATGCATTTCGCTGCCTCATCAAAATCGTTTCCGTAATCACTTTTCGACCGAACTTTCTCATTTTTATACAGCATAATACATTTTTTTACTCTTCTTAAGCTTGTTTTCGATAAAGAACAAATAATAAAAAACTTAATTAATTTACCTAATTTTCCAGGGCGCAATTAATTAGTTATTGATTACGAAAAAGTAATATTAAAATTACATTTTATGTTTCATACTTTTAATTGTTTAAAACAAATTATATTGCAGGAAAAGTCTACATGTAGTTAATTGTCATCATTTAAAATGATTATTTGTACAGCGTATTGTTCATTTAACGCATTTTCGTTATAAAGGGATGGGAAATTTAAAAGGTAACTAAAAAATTAACCAATTTTAGGCTTATTTTATTTTTTATTTATTTAATGCCACAAAATTTATAACGGCATTTCGTTCGTTATAATTTGAATTTTCTTTCAAGAAAAATATTATAGTTACAGTAGAACTTGGCCACCTCGTCTATAACGTCATTTTTTGTTTTAGCGTTAATCGTTACAGGCTTTTTGTTGCTTCTAACAGTGAAATTTTTTTTAAAAAAATTTGTATAATTCCATATACATGTATGTAAAAACCTTCGACCATAAAAACGGTCCCCGGGTTAGGGGACCGTTTTTATGGTCGAAGGTAAAAACAAAATGCAATGTGGAAATAATAGTTGCTTTAAATGGATATCTACAGTATTATTGAAGTAATTTTACAAATCCATCAATCGGTCTCAAATATTGTACGGATCCTCGGTTATAACTTCATATGACGTTCGGTCATTTCGATGTTCTTATACCCGAGATCTACTGTATTTTCATTTTTAAATCCAAATGTTAATTTTATTTTACACATTTTTTTTTTAGAAAAAAATTGTTGATAATAATTATTATTAAGACTATTTTTATATTTTGTTTCTAAGTCGGTTTTGTTCGGTTTTTATGTTTTGGTTCCGTTTTTTGAATTTTAGAAATCTTTTAAATGATTTACGATTTTAAACTTAATTGGTTTGTTTTAACTTTGATTTTAGGGTTTGCTATAGTAATGATTCTAAAACGTTTCATCAATATTTATCTTAAATTTTAAATAATTAGGCTTATACACTGTAATTAATTGGCTAACAAGCATGATGAGGTCATAATGAATATCAAATGGGTATTTAAACTAGGTGTACGTACAGTACTATTATAATTTCCTATTGTAATTTTTTTTTTGGATAGCGGTATATTGATTTTATTTTATTTAATATATTTTGCGTTTGAATTTTCAGCACGCCAATTGCGGTACATGTAATACGATAATTTATTACGGTCAATTAGAGTTTTATTTAAGGCGATAGTGTACATGTAATGTGTTTGATATGAAAAGAATTTGCCAGTTGAACGGTTGAGCAACAGTTTATTTATAAAAGCGCAACGTGAATAATGAGAAAATGCATTTAATTCGCGAGTTTATTGGCTATATGTACATGTATACGGTAAAGCGCCCATCGAGCATACTATAGGAAAATGCGCGGTGACAGCTGCTGATTATCGGTTCCGATCAATAGAGATCCTACTTTCGTCACGGACCCAGTCTTAACCCAAACTCACATAATACACTTCTCTACGACTTGGTCAATTTTTTTATTGTATTTTTTAACTCGATGCGTTTTTTATTATTTCTCTCGCAAAACTACAACAGATGGCGTTTAATAATTAAACGAGAGCCGCATATGGCGCATCCGCGTTCCGGGGGAGTAAACCGCGGATGGAGAGGGAGTTGTCGAGTGCGTTCAAAAAAACTTGAGTTTGCGCCAAGCATGTACACGATCAAATGTCAATAGAACGAAATTCAGATAAATAAGACTGAATATCAAAATTTTATTACAACGAAAAATATTTAAGAAGATGGGAAAAAAGATGTCAACAAAATTGGTTAAAATGTTGTAAATTGTCTTAAAAGTTGTATTTGTCATTAAGTACTCGTAATCAATTTAAATGGCTTTTATTTTTTTAATATTATGACGTCACAATGTGGTGTAATTTTTTTTTAACACAATTATTAACGAACAGCCGCTGAATTAGATTAGTTTTGCAACAATTTACTGGTACCGGTAGTTGATGTAACGACAAAATAATGAAAAATGTATTTTGTATAAAACATTCCATCCAACGTGTTGCAAAATTTATTTTGTTAAATTTCAATGAAGATTATTTTAAAACTTAATTAAAATCAATGAAATTTTTAATGAACAATAATTGCGGTTAAAAAGAATAGTGAATCTGTTTTCTGTTTTTGTCCGAAAGTTACATTTAAATTTAAAAGGTGATTCTTAAAAGTTTAAAATGTGACCCTTAAATCGAAAATTTAGCAATATGTTTCGTTGCCATATAGCATAATTTTTCCTTGTTTACCTCTAAAAAGCGTTTTTGACACTACAAAGTGTTTTTATAAAAAGTTTGTATTTATTAAATGTTAGCATCTTCAAAGTAGATGTCTATGGGAGTTTCTTATCAAAAGAGACTCCTCCCCTACTCTTAGTAACAGTTCTGGAACTCTAGAAGGTGAACAGTGCCACAGAGCCAAGTATCGACCATTCAAGTGGAATTTCAATTGATTTCACAAAACAGAACTCCAACACTGAGTTCTGAATTAAAGATCTCATTAAAGTTTTGGGCTGGTTGAAAAACCTTTTTGCCTTAAAAACTTAGATATTTATATTTTTTACCATAAACAACATGAAAAAAATCATGATCTACCAAAAAAACCATGATTCCACTGCTAGGATTGCAGCACTGTTGTTGAGAGTATGAAAGGTCATTTCTTTCGACGAGTGGAGTCATTACATTAATTTGTTCTATTGTAACAAATACAAAATTTTATTAAAACAATCTCCCTATTTTTATGCCGCACCTTGTATATGAAAATTCTCCAAGTTCTGAAAAAAAGAATTTACCGATACAGAATATTATGGTTAAATTCAAGTTCGTTATATCGACATTTAGCAGTAATTTCAAATAAAAAAGATGAAACAGGCAGTGTTCCTTAATTGTGATGAGCTTTGATATTTGCTCTCCTGACTACAAATGGCATTGAATGAATAAGAGTCGAGCTGAATGTGAATGACATGGAAGAAAGAAAATGGCGCTAAACGACGTTATTTCCATTGGATCCGATGTATGAAAAAGAGATTGACATTTACCGAGGAGAAGAAGAAGAAAAAGGGAGAGAAAAGGAAAAAGGCATTAACAACGTTAATATAAGCAGAAATAAAACAGGTGGTGGAACATTGAAATGCCAACTTTTAATTTACATAATCTCTACAGGAACATTTTCATCATTCATTCCATCTATTATGCTGATTTGTTTATTTTATTTTTTAGCTTACGAAACATTAAAGAAAAGTTAAATGCGCGTCACTTTTTTTCGGAAAAGAAATGCAAATTTAATTCTTTATTCAATATTAATAGTGAACTAAGAAAAATTATAGAGTTTAATGTAATTCACGAAATCCCTTGAGATTGAAGATAAAACTTTTTTTTAAAAAAAAAAAAAAAAAGAAAAAAAAAAGAAAGAAAAAGAATGAAGATTGAATTGATTTTAATTTTTTTCCAAAGAACTTTTTTCTTTTTTTTTTTTGTAATGTTTTTTTCTATAAGAAATTTATTAGCAAAAATTTTACTTGCAGATTTTTAAAACTCGCGATTTTAGCTTTAATTATTTCGTTTAAAAAGATTTTCAGCGTAATTTTTTTTTTTTTTTTTTGCTAGATTTTAGAAATTTCATTAATTTTTTTTCTTATTGAAAAAAAAATTCTGCTTTGTGAAATTTTCATTAATATTTATAGTGTCATTACTTTACTGAGAAGTAAAAAATTTTCGCTATGCCGTACTCGCAAATTTGGCGCTCTCCACGGCTTTAATCTTAAATTTGGTGGATTAATTTATGAGTTTCATTTTTTTAAAATCATATTGATTTTTTGTAATATGAATGTTTTTTTCCTTAATCACTTAATGTAAGATTTTTGCTGCAACTACATTCCACTAATTTTATTTGCTGCTTGCATTTAAATCCAGGGTTTCGACTCTGAGGGTCACAGATTGTAGGCTCCGAACGCATTGTCACTAGGGATAAAAATATTGTTTTTGATATTCTCCGTAAAAAATTATATCAGTATCATACAACAATATTTAATGTGTTTATTTTTTTCTTATTATTTTTAAATAACGTTTTCTTGATTTTTTATGGGTTTGCGTCATCACGCGTTTGCCAATAAAAGAAATGAAGATAGTCTTAGAGCTAAACGAATTAAATTAAAAGAAAGCAATATGAATATTTTTGAGAAAGAATTCAAGTGATTTTCCATTGAGTTTATAAGAATTTTATAATAAAATATTGTATAAGCAGTAAAACCTATAACTATAGCAAGTATTATTGCTTATGTTAAAGGTTTTTACAGTATTTAAAGACATTATATTGATTTACTGCATCATTCAGCAATTCAATTACATTATTGGAATTGGATTTAAAAATGATTTGGCCAATTAAACCATTTATTTAATTGGTTTTGGAAAATTAGCACTGGTAAAAATTAATAATTTAATACAATTTTAGGGTCTTATGCCTATTATCCCAACCAACAACGTAGCGGGCATTATTAGGCATGACCAACTGCGGTATATCATATAGGCGCATATTATCTAAAATTTAATGAGTAAATACAATTGTGTTGATTTTCTAAATAATGAAATTAGTTAAAGTATGGTAAACTTAAATAATAAATGATACAATTAATTAATATAAAAATGAGTTTAACATGATTTTTGCTATACTGTAATAATACGCGGTGCGAAATAAGCGACACACGCTCTGTACGAAGTCGTTGAGATAATCGACATAAAACCTCAATTTTATATAAAAATTATATTTTATACCGTATTGTAATTATTTTAAAAAGCTTAGTAATATTTAGCCGTCTAAAATAATCAAAAAGAATAAGACAGGAGAAGTTTTTCTTAAATTTGTGCATCATTATTAGAAATAGTAATGTTTTCTGTTGTTTCTGTCAATATTATTTTTGATTTTTATTTTTATGCAAATTAAATGCATCGTCTTCACAAACCTTCCATTTGTTTTTTTGTTTTTTTTCATTTTTAAGTCGATGACAAAAGTCCATTTGTGTTTATTTAATAATTTTTTGATATTAATTGTGAAGTATTCAACTCGTGATCAAAATTATTGTTTTGGTATTGTGTTCGGTTTGCGATACACCGAACACTATGCTCACAATACCGGACTTTTGAAACGTATTTTAATCAATAAAGCTAATTCCGCATTTTTTAGATAGAAAATCAAGTTATTTTGAATTTGAAATGGCATTCTTTGGAAATCGTGAAAGTGATAAAACATTACGGTACTAATTTTCGGCGGTAGTGCTTTTGATCAAACTAGTTTGCAGCAAAAGAACCTGTTTCGCGCTTGGTATTATTTAACATAGGATTCCAATCTGATTTTATGTAAAGTGCACTATTTCAAGGCTTGCCAAATTAAATACAGTGCCTTTAATTTAGCCTTGTTCAATACAAATCGCTTGATGAATTTAGGTTAGTGAACTTTTGATTATAATATTTTATGTGTACTATAGTTATTTTATTTTGGGAGTGATTTTACCCGAAAAAGCTATTTTAGTGCTTTTAAAAGCTAAAACTCTATTTGATTTGTTTTTCCAAGTGCTTGGTGAGCACTGCTGAAGCCCTCTGTATAATCTCGTCATTTCTTTTGATGAGTAGATTGAAATTGTTCTCAGCTTCAACGTTTTTAATAATCGTTTGCGAGAAAACAAAAGATGATTTTAACCGTTCGCAATACGTATTTCAATTTGGTGACTACACTTGATATTAATTTTTTTAGACAATTTATTATTATTATTCATCTATGCAGGTTGGTGTTAATTTCCCATCAAACGTAATTAACTTTTTTTTTTCTCCCTTCTCTTTTCTTTTTACCTTATTTCCTTCTCTCTCCGTTTCACACGTTTTCCCTCGACTTTTGCACTTTGAAGTTGATAACGGATTTTAATTAAACTTTTTTAGATAACGACTTTTATTTCGCGTGCACTTACAACGACTTTTCTTTATTGTTTAAGGTAACAAAAGAAAAAATTAGGAGAGTGGGGTAGAAAAAAAATATTATATTATATATTATTTTTTTAAGTTAGAAATGAGCTAAGCGAATTTTTGTTTAGATTACAACTGCCTTTTATGTTCGCCTCGATAATGCTGTTCCAGCGTAAATAAGTGCGCGCGAGTGTCAATAATGTTCGGATCCACCCGAACATTCTCTTTTTTAAATATTATATATACGGTATATTATATATAAAAAAAAAGGCGAAAAACATTTTGGGCGTGGTGTTCGGAAAAGCTTTTTCTTACAATAACAGTAATTGTCGATATCTGTTAATATCGGCGATGAGTAAATCACGAAATCCGTTGCATTATATCCAAGAGATATGGGCTTCTAGAAAAACCTTGATTTACGCGAGGGTTCCGTTGCCATCAAATTTCTTGCACATTTAAAATACGCTCGTTGTTTGCTTATGAAACAATATGGAATTTTTATAGAATTACGGTATACTTTTTTAAAAATATAAATCAATCAGAATTTTATTGGAACGGTGATTAAAAAACTTAAATATTTTCACAAACTTGAAAAAAAGCAATAAGTGCAGATTGCAATCAAATTAATTGTTGAAAACGTTTGAAAAATGTAAAAGCAGGCGTAAAATATTTAAAGAAATGCGAAAAACAATTTAAAAAAGGGGCAAATAATTGATAAATTTATTTGAAAAAGTTTTAATATAAACGAAAATTTCTGAAAATCTTGGAATGATTTTAATTTGGTAAATACTGTAGTTAAAAAATGTTTCTAAATTAGGCCCTACTGAAGAAAACGAAAGATACAGTGATCAAAAATTTTTAAGACAATATAAACGATATTTAAATAATCGTGAATTGACACAAAAAGGAAAAAAAAATAATTGCAATCCAAACATACTGAAAAGTGTTGAATACATTCTAAAATTTAGTTAACAATTAAAAAAAGTGAAGAATAATTGAAATACTTTTTAAAGAATCTTAAATTGTTAAAAAAAATTAAAAATATAATAATCAAAAATGTTAACAAAAATTCAAAAATGTAAAAATGAGCTGAACAAGCTTACGTTGTGTAAATATCAAAAATTACTTCGCGTATACTAGAATCCGCCTACATAAACTTCGCGTTAATGAAGGGGTTGATTGTGTATTTTTATAGCAAATGGTGTTGTCCTTACTCATTGTTAGGTTTTTTTATTTTGTTTGGAGGTGGTGCGCATTGTTATCTGCGTATGTATTCGAGAACATAAAAAAAACCGTGAATGCAATTTGCTGATTACCTATCACAAGTTGGCTATTTTCTTTTTATTTATTTATTTATTTTGTTATCTGTCTGGGTAATAGAAGCCGCACACACCTAACCTAGGACAATGATAAGTCGGGAGAAGATTATTCGAGAAAACGTGGGTGGTGAGGGAAAGGCAAATACTGTTGCTCTACAAGTATAAATGCAAAAGGTAAGGCAATGTGTTGCGCGATCGATGACAACATTCACTAGATGAACTAGACAAATTGCACAGGTTGGAACAGATTTGTTCTCCTTTTTGTTGTTGTTTTCATTTGGAGAATTTGCCTTAATTCAAACTAACCGAAAAGCATTTTTTTGATTTATGGAGATTTCTCAGCTAGAAAAATTTACTTTGCCAAAAATAAACGTCACGTTGGCAATTGATTTTTTTTTTAAATTAAACGACCTAATCTAGTTTTAAAGTTTTGATTATAAAATAATTTTATTAAAAGTTAAAAAAAGACTTGTTAACATAAATGACTTGATCTTTAAGAAACAAGATGGTATTTATTTTTTTTATTTTATTTTTTATTTTTATTTGTTTCCACAATGTATCAGTGTACGAATAAAATAACGATTCATGGTAACAAAATATTAGGATTTTGATTTACATTTTTTGTATTAGTTTTATGATAAAAAAAGTTTTTTAGTCATGGTTTGCTTAATTAGCATTACTGTATTCTATTTGAATGCCGTTTTTTCGATTTAGCTTTTTGCTTTCTTGTCTTGGATTGTTTTGATTGATCATTGCTCGTTGTCATGTTGAGATCTGGTTGTTTTGTAAAGCTATATCTGTTATTTTGAACCTGCGGGTGGCGCAAATTATTAAAAAAAATTATCATTTTTTAATTTTTGCATATTATTTTTGTTAATTTAATTGCTCTTCCTTTCAATAATTATTAATCTACTCGAAGAACGAAAAAAACCCGAATAACTACGTTTCCGATTTACATGATAGGTACTTAGGGACAAATAGTATTGAGGCTATAAATATTTTTATTTAAACTATAATACTGTACTGTAGTTACTATTTTTGAATTCTAATTAAAAATTGCATTACTGTAATGAATTTGACCAAGTTGAAATTTTGCAGTGGCGAGCAATAAGTCTTGTTGCATGTAAAGAAAATGAGAATAAATAAGCGAGTCTGATTGATTTAGCTTGGTTTTGCTATCCCATTTGACCACCCTAACTCCGGTAATAATAATGACAGCGGGGAAGCCGAAGAACCTTGAAACGTAGAACCTAGAACGTCACCCTTCGTCATGGCCCCACTATAAATAAATTGAACTTTTCCATAGTTGGTTTGATTAAATTGAACAAATTATTCAATGTGTTATTATAGTTAATTCAAGTCTATCTTGCTCCAAATTTACGGCGCTCGCCTGCAAAAATAGCAAACGGAATCTAAACAGCCTAAAATCTAAACTGCCTATAACATATTTATTGTCAAACAAGCATCATTTTTTCATAGATTTTGAAAATTTCTATTAAATCTGTTATTTGTAAAATTTTGAACTCAGCTTGTATTTATGCGAAGAATACGTTCTTTAAAAACACTCGTCCGCATTCCCTTACTACGGAAGAATTTTCTTCATAACTCAAAATTAAAATTAAACTTTGCATAAATTTAACCAGCAACATTATATTATTTGAAACACCAAAGAAAAAAATTCAAAAAATAATAATTTGTGTACTGTACATTTTTATAAGTACATGGTAGCAGCAATCTATATTAAATGGTAGCAGATTTCCATTCGCGAGAGGGTCTTGTATCACAAATTGCTCGCGCAAATAAAATTCGCGTATAAATTAAGTTGACAATAAATTTAAAAATACTGCAGGGAAAAAAAATCGCGCTCATGTAAATTTTTTTTTTTTTTGTCGTAAACGTTGAAATTAGTTTAAAAGAATCAATTAGTGTGCGTAGATTTTGCTAAAAAGGAAGAATTGAGTGTATTTACCAATTAAAAAGAACGAGTTAAATGTTGTAATTTATGAAAAGTGAAACGACGCGAGTTTTGTTTAGATTTTTTTTTTCTCATGTAAAAATCTTAATAACTAAGTAAAAGCTAATAACGTTTTAGGCGATTAATGACTTATGGTTCATTAACTCTGCGCAAACATTATTTCATTCGGTAAATCGCGGTAAATGAAGGGCTATATAATTATTATATATATATATTTCGTCATCGTTCTGTCTCAGCTCGGAGCCAAAAACGCGGAGAGAGAAAACCAAGCGCGATCTTTTCATACATTTATTCACGTTTTTGTGCATTTTTTTTTTTTTTGGCCTTCGACTTAATGTTTCTGCCATTTTCATTTCCTTAATGTCTTTAATGGCGCTTCCATATAAATGACTCGCTTTTATTTTGATGCATGGCGGAACCAAAACCTATACACATCTCCCCTTAAGTGTGCCTACAGCTAAAACGAATCTAGAAGTTGAGCTATTTTTTCCCTCCTTTTTTTTTCTTAACCAAAATAATTTCTTATTCGGCGACGCGATTCTGTTTTTATAATAATCGCACTGGGTAAAAAAAAATGTAAAGAAGTAGAGGGAGACACCCAATTAAAATTAAAAGAAGTTTTAAGTGTGTCTGTGATATTTTTTTCTCAGCTTTGTGAAAACCCCGATTTTTTATTTACATTCAATTCTTAAGCTTTTGCAATCACATCTAATGCTTAATTTTTAATATCCGACTTTGACTTGAAATTGTAATTAATGAAATAGCACCGGAAGTGCGAAGAACAATAAACTAGATAAACGTTTTAGTGATTTTAATTCCAGTTTCTATAAAATTTTCAATTTTATTGTTTTAAATTTCTATAATATAATATTTATTCGTAAATTATAATACACCGAAGTTTTTATACGTAGGCCTAATATTTAACAGTGAAGTTTTCATACTTGATAATGTTGTTATTTCTCAATTTAAATAATAAATAGTAGAACTTGCGGTACTATTATAATTATTTTTTATTCAAATTTTGGTCGACGTATTTCAAGATAATCGATTATTTATTAACATGAAAACGCAATTTAAAGTAAACATTGTTAATTTTTTTTTTTTTTTTTTTTAATTATTGCCGTGTAGGCCAAATACTACACAAAAATTAGGTTATACGCTTTTTTTTCAATTTAAACATTCACTGTTCCTTAGCAAAACAAATAACAAAAATTGTACCGAGAAATCTAAACATGGTCAATTGTCAACTATTCTTATCAATTAACATTTAAGAGATCAAAACAAAAATTTTTCCAATCGCAACAACTTCTTATAGTGCGAGCAATTAAATTTACACGATTTACATGAGAATAACTTTTTCCGCGTATCGAATTTAATTTGGTTAAACCACCGTGGTCCTAACGATTTTAGTGTCCAAAATTGTTTGGAGTTTGCGCCTACCACCATTCGAATCTTTAATTCCGTCTGGCTTCTCGTTTCTGTAGTTGACTTCTCGATTTCAAATTGACTCCTGAATTCTTTATCACATCTCATAAGAAATCCAAATCTAATGAGACAGTTTTTTTTAACGTAAATATCCGGTAATTGTGGTTACATTGATGACTTTTTAAATACTCGTATATTATTTGTACGTGATTTTTAAACTAAATGTTTTTAAGTTATTTTCGTTTTAATAAAAAACAACAATAGATTTTACATTAGATAGAGAAACAAAAGTTGGCTGTTAATGATTTTTTATTATATCATTATATTTTACCGGTATTATTATTTTCCTTTTACATTATTTTTATTCAAAGTTTTATGCAATCTGATTTTTCATGGGAATACTCGTTTGGTAGGCCTACTCGGCGGATAAGAAGCGGATGTTTGCTCTCCCTCCCCTTCTGTATGCTTTTGACCGTCTCTACAAATGAGCCGTGGGTTTCTTTGCCTATTTGGAAATGATTATAGATTTGCAATTCAGGTGACAAATTTCAAATAAAAAAAAATTACTTTTCGTTATGAACTAGCATAATGCCCTGCTAAAATGCGTGTATTTTAACTTAACAAAATTAAAAATATGCCAGTTGAAAATATAAAAATTTATTTGCGGGAAAACTAATACCATGTTTTTCATAAAAAACGCAAAAGGGCTTATTTTTGATGTAGGTCTTATATTACCTTTTATTAATTAAAAAAATTCAAATAATTAAGAAAAAATTTTAAATACAATACCATATTTATTTTAAAGCATTTTTTTAGACTTGTCAAAAAAATGAGACACACATTTTGCTTGAATCCTTCTTGCACACTTTAATAGTTGAACAAATAATTATGTGAAAAGATTTATTTTTGAATCCTTTCTATACATTTTTGCTGCAGTTACTGTAATTGGAAAAATCACATTTTTCTGGTTTTAAATCTTTTTACTGGGTTTTACCATATGATTAAAAAAAGAAGTAAATATCCGCTATTGATAATACATGTATTAGTTCTCCCTAACAAAAAACACACTTGAGGCTCATTTTTTAAATAGGGCTTATTTTTGAGGTAGAGCTTACATTGTTCGAAACCTCAACAATCATGCTAGGGCTTATTTTTAGGTATTATTACAGTACAGTTTGCAAATTAGATATTTCTAGAGAACGGTGAATCGGAGCTCAACTATCCGTTATTTTCGCCAACCTTTACTACTTTTAGAGTATTAAAATCGGGCTAAAAAAAATAGTTTTATCTATTATAATTATTACTTTATATTCATTAAAAACGAAATTGGTTGTGTATATAATATTTTGTACGTCGCCTTTAAGATACTAGTTCGCTATTTATTTTCTTTTGTGATGTAAACTGGAGATCATTTTTCATGGCTGATAATCCTTCTTTCACCTTAACTGTTGAATTTTTTCTCCCTTCACTCTTTTACGATTATTAGAATATAAAACGGCAGAGACACATGCGAACAAATGCCCACTTTTGATGTCTCATTTTTTATTATTATTATTATTTTTTTTTTGGGAATTCATTTGAATTTGAAAGACCCAAAACCGTTCGTACGCTTTTATTTGAATAAGTGCGCGAGTGTTGTTTTCTATCCGGATCCATTTTTTTTTTCAGCGTCCCTTTTCTTTTTCTTTTCCGAAAAAAGCACAGCCTATCTTTTATGTCGGCTAAGGGTATTCATTACGCTTCAATTTGTATGCGACTACGTATTGCGGTGTAGTAGATGAGGAACGATATGATTATTTTAGTGCAGTTAATTTCTTGCCATTAATTCCGATGATTCTGCAATCCTTTTGCATGACAAAACAGAAGGTTAATTAAGTTTGTTTAATATGGCACAGTTGATAAGCTTCTGCGCGTAAAACCCTCCTGCAAATTTAGATTTTCATCGACGACGCCATGCAATTTGGGTGGGTTAGGTATGGGTGGATGGAGGGAGTAGAAAAACACACGCCACTTTTATGAACGCGTTGTTATGCGCAGGTCTATAAATTATAAATTCATCGTTCTATTAGTTCGTATTAAAAATGTTGTACGTTGGGATTAGTTTTCGACGCAATCTCCGCCTATTTCCGCTTGCACTTGGTCAATTTACTTTCCTAATTAAATATTAAGAAAAGCGAAAATTTTTGAGATTTTTTAAGCGTAATTTGTTTGGAACGCCGAGTTTTAGTAAAACTATTTTTTTTTTGGTATACCGGTAAGTCATTTGTAGAAAGAAAATAAAAAGTGTAATATTTTGAGTTCTAAAATGGGGGTAATTTTGAGTTTTGACTTTCATATCTACGTTGCGATCTGAAAATCGGCTAAATAAATTTCCATGCCACCAGAAGATAATGGTATACGTTTATTTTAGTATAATCATGGGGTGGTTACCAAAAAGAGATTACAAGACAAGGCAAACCAATTAAGTTATTTATTTTTATAACTTAAGCGTTTTAAAATACCAATGCAATATTGAGAAAAACATTTTTAAGTTTGCGCATTTATTTTGCGGGTTTTATTTTTTTACAAACCAGTTTAGTTTTTGGATTTTTCCTCCACAAATTTCTATTACCGGTATTTTAATTTTATTTGCTGGTTTATTTAACTTTACTCTTATTTAATTTTTAAGCTTTAAAATATTTAATTGCTTTCATTTGCGCGAGTTATACCGGGTGTCCGAAATGTTACTATACAACTTCAATCGGCTATTTAAAAAAAACTATAAAATATAAAAATGTAAAAATTGTGTCAATTTACAGATAAACTCAGAAAGTTTTTTCTATAAAAAAATAATTTATTAGTTACTTCAAAAAATATATAAAAAAGTAGAAATTCAAAAAATTACGTTTTTCGGAGATAAAATTTTTCATGCTAATATTTTTTTATAGAATATTAAAAATATTTTTTTTTTCAAAAAAAT
>JAQGAY010000691.1:0-21705 GCA_034698085.1 Polydesmus angustus | reverse complement strand
AAATGGGTAAATTTGTAAATTTTCCTAAAAATATGCCGCTTGTATTTTTTTCCAAAAGCTGACGCCAAAACTTTATCGAAAAAACAATTAAATGAGCCACGTTACAAAACAAAATTAATCAAGTCTCAGTCCAAGGCGCCCACCAGTTTGACTTTACCCCCCAGACCTGTGCTGGCTCTCCACGGCCCTGATTCGCGGGGCAGATTGGTCCCTGATACGTACGTTGATTCCTCAGTAGCGAGCATGTTATGATAAGCTTACTTCAAATTTTCACATAAAAATAAAGTGCTGCAGTAACTGCTCGGCAGAAGGACGATCTTCTGAACTAATTGCAAGACATTTTAAAACCAAATCTTTCATTAAAGGTGATAAATTGTCAGGAATTGGTGGTGGGTCCTGAGTTCTGGCAATCTAATAGAAATACTATTAATTTTTAAATATCTTTTTTATATTTGAAACTGTTATACTTTATAAATTAACGCCAAATGATTAGAAAGATCTGTTAAATTCCAAGGAGGTCTAGAAGTTGCCATTTCAATGATACAGCAGCCGACACTCCATAAATCACACGAACGTCCATAACTTTCTCCTCGTAAAACCTATGTTACATTTAAAACTTCAAATATTATAATAATTTAGAAAATTGCAATATCAACCTCGGGAGCCATAAACGCAATGGTTCCTAATAGTTGCCCTTGAAATTCACCCAGCAGAGTTGCGTTGTACTGCAGCAAAGCAGCAGCACCAAAATCAGCAATTCGTAAATGTCGGCCACCACTATCAACAAGTAAATTTGCACCTAGATGATAATATATAAAAATAAATATTTCTAATTAAAAAAAAAACTTTTTAACATCACAAAAATACCTTTCAGGTCACGGTGAAGAATACATTTAGAATGAAGATAAGAAAGTCCAGATAAAACTTGAAACGAATAATTTATTATGACAGGTTCAGAAAAAGTACCAAACTTCTCAAGCAAATTTGAAATAGATCCGCCTATACAAATTTAATTTTATACAATAAATCATTACAGTATATTAATTTTACTGGGAAAAAAATGTATGCCTAGTTCAAATTCTTTACCTGCCATCCATTCGACAAACACGTTAAAATAATTTTCGTGTCTAATAGCTCCCAGACATCTAACAATATTTGGATGATTTAACCTAGACATCATTTTAACTTCATCCTCAATACATTTTTTTACTTTCTCCTGATCTTTCAATACATTGCGGCAAAATGACACCTGAAATTATAATTGAAGTATTATATTTCAACAATTTTTTTTACAATTATCAGCTAAGCTCACCTGTTTTACAGCCATTAAAGCACCAGTCTTTAAATCTCTTGCCTGAAAGCATGTACTGAAAGCTCCGTTCCCCAACACACAACTTTTTCTCCAATGAACGTTTTCAATGTACCAACATTTTTCATTCACATTATTTTGATTTTCCCCAGACAAATGAACATTAGCAGGTTTGTATTCTGTAAACAAGAACGTATTAAAACGCACTTAGTAATAAAGATGCAAACAATCTCACCTGTTTTGTCAAACCGCCCTTCCAACTGAATGGGATTCACCTCAACTAAACAACAATAATCTTTTTCAATTTTTGGTGGGAAAGCAATTATAGGCTTATTTAAAACGTCTGTTTTAACTTTTTCAGTAAGGTCTTGAAACCTTCTTGAATTCTTCACTTGATCAACAGCGCGCTTTGAATTAATAACAGGCATATGGCGTGGGCTTGAGATTTCTGCTTTTCCAAATCTGGGTGAAATGAGAGATTTCACTTGAGTGGAAGGAAATGATACATCTTTTTTTAAGGGCAAATAGTTAGGCCTGGCTCGTTTAGGTGAACAGCAGCGAGGACGAGATAAATTAGTCCACACATGTCTTTTAGATTCACCTTCTACTCGATATATTTGTTCGTCATTTGATAAGTTAACGGAATCTTTAATTGGTAAAACACCACTACACGATGGAAAATGAGAAATTGAAGATCTTCGCAGCAAAGTAGATTTACTTTTGGCGCTGATGGGAGATATCGCTTCCTCCGATACAAATGATCCTATTTGAACGTTTAGAAGACTGTCTGATGAAAGAATAATGCGTACCTGATGAAAAAGGGTAGGATCTTTTTCACATCGATTTACAAAATACTTTAAAACGCGCTTTGCTGTAGTTACAACAGTTGGATGAGTTATGCGAATAGCACTACTTAGCAATCGCACTATATTCTTAAGCCGGTCGATTGTAAAATTGTCTTCATTATTCTGCATCAAACGATGAAATTGAAATTTGTCCCAGCAATTACCCAATAACGCTTCAAGAACATTTAAAGAACCTAAGATTTTTTTCCATTCTTTGCTACCGGTCAAATTAAATATGGATTTCAATGCAACTAAAAACAATCAATTATTACTTATTCTTTCATTAAAAACTAAAAAACTTACAATTTGCATCTAGATGACAAATGTCAATTGCAGTATTTAAACTTAAACTCTGACATTTTCTAAAAATAACAAAATTATAGTATAAACTTCAATTAAAAATTATTCATTAAAATAAATTACTTTGGATTCTCTCCACATTTTTGAATAATTACTTCTAGAACGCAATGCAGTACGTCTTGAAATTCTGAAATAGGTATATTTTTGCACAAGGTCTTAAAGCATTGCTAAAAAAATACTTGTTAAACAATATTTTTAAAAAGCAAAATCAAAACAATAATAATATTTACAATGCTAGCATCGTAAACTCGGTATACGGAATGACGAGCATATGTGGAAATCAAGTTACAACATTGAATAATACGATCTTTGTTAAGAAGACTTGATGATCGTTCAATATCTTGTTGCAACCTCTTCAAAGTTTCTTCTTTCATTTTCCAATCATTATCGTCTTTAGATCCTAAATCAGGGCCCACTACCTGTAATATTTATATTGGGTTATAGTGTAATTTTTAATAAAATGATTAAATAAAAAAACCTCTCCAAAAATAGTAGTTAATTTATGCAAGTCTTTCAATTCGCATCGATTTCTTCGAGTATTCGTTCGCATAGATTTGTTAATTAGCACAAATTCGTTTTCATTCGTTGGAGTTGCTACCTCCCAATCTTTTTCCCATATGGCTCGACACAATGGACAGATAACCGAATCGCCAGCTTCCTTACAATGCTTTCCCCCTAAAAAGATTTCAAGAATCAGTCATCAATAATAGATAACTCAAAACAACTTCTTACATTTATTAAGGCAACTTCGGTGAAACTTATTGTGACAACCAGTTTCACATTGAGCCAAATCAGAGCCATCATGTAACTCCAATAAACAAATTGAGCATCTTTCTCCTTCATTAGATACATCCAAAGAATGATGTTGCTCAATTATTTTTGATTGCGAGGTAAACAACGAAACATTATTATCTTTTTTAGCTAAAAGAGATTTTTTCAACCTTTCAAATTCAGCAAAAAGAGATTCAACCTAAATCATTTGAAAAAAAAAATTAAATGACAATTTTAAACATGTAAATCATTTTGTGATGCAATGAGTAGGCCTATAGTAAAGATCTATTAAGTAGTTAATTAATTTTAGAATATAATTAATGTAATTTCAGATTTGGCGAAATTAACTTTAGTGTATTCCTTTACCTTTAAGTTCAAACGGACTGTCAACTGCTTCAGCCCTTTAAAACAATTTTATTTTAAGCATTCAGGTTAAAGTTATCAATTTAAAATAAAACGCGCGCATTTAAACCATTCTTGTTATTCGTTAACTAATATTTATTTATAGCTCTTGATTTTAATTCTGATTATAATTTCCGACAAAATAAAAAATACATATATTGATACAACTGCGTTAAACTAGAGTAATAATTGCAATTTGAAAAATGTTTAAATTAATTTTAATATACCGGTAACGTAAAATGATGACATTAAAATTTAACTAAGGCTAAAATACGGTAATAAAATTATTTAAAAGAAAAATGCAGGAAAAAATTATATCAGGTATTTTAAACATGGATAACCGGTTAAAATCACCGAACCCAGGATGTGATTAGGACGCAAGAGTGGCGCCGATTACTCAGTGCATCACTATTTAAGTTAGTAAATTACCTCAAATTCTTGAAGTTTTCGGCTCCACAATAAAGAGTTATTTTCAGAGATTCCAAAAACTCGCATCATTATAAATAATAAATGAATGCAAGGCGGACCGTGGTTGCATGTGCAAGTCTTATTTTTTAAAAAAAAATATTGGTTTTAACAAAATTTATGAAAAAGCTTGAGTAGAACCAACCTGCGGTCCAATCATGACTTTATATTTATGTTCCGTAAATTCTTCTTCAACTATAAAAGAACGAGGTCCAGGCTGTTGTAATAAATAAAATCTCTTCTTTCGGACTTTATTAATTATTTTCTTTATGGTTTCCTCGTATTGAAAATCTAAACTGCCAGCTGGAGAGCAACTTCGAGCAGGACTTCCGGGACGCTAAATAACACCAAACCAATGCAATAATTGTAAAATTAAATTAAAAAATTATAATTATACAGATCGAGAAATGCTTGGAGAACGACGTCTTTGAGTGTAACGCGATCCAACAGGAGAAGGAGTTCTACTTGATCGCAATCCATAATTTCCCTCCCCAAACTATACAATAAATATTATACATGTAGCCTACAGTATTTCCAAAAAAACTATTTTTAACATAATTATATAATTTATTCCTCTTACTTTTACTGTTACTGGTAATGGAAAACTTTTATTTATTAATTTAGAATCTTTGCTCAAATAACAATTATGATCTCCAACCTTGATAAATGTAAAATAAATTGAATAAAATAATTATTGTAAACCTTTAAAATTTAAAAGTACTGTATTACCAGAGGCTTAATTTTTTTGACATCTTTAAATTCGCTTCTCGACCGCAACTTATTTTTAATGTTTATTCCAATGCTGGAATCCGTCAATAAGCTTATATTATTTCCTCCTATACCGTTGTTGGAATCGCCAGAATTGGACATCCACGATGTGGACGACGTTCGGGTATCCGTCGACCCACCGTTAGTGCCAAACACTTCATCAAGTCCCATCTTTCATGCTGAACTAGATTATTAAAAAAAACGAAATTTTTGTAAAATTGCACAATTCGTACTCTACTTAAATAATAAAATGTTTCCGCCAATTTGGCAAGCATACAAAAATTGCTCAAACTTTTTCAACTACACAGTAGGACATGCATAGGTGGTCCCCCAGAATACATGCACAGAATAAGTAATCGATTGTTTACTAGATGCAGAAAAAGTTTATTGAAACTTTATACCGCCAAATATCTTTATTTAATAGATTGCCAATAATTAACGTACCTTATAAGGGTTAAATAAATTCCACAGTAGCAGATCCTTAAACCATAATAAAGCGAAATATTAAAAGAAATTTATCCCCAGCCTAAGTAAAATCTTCCCCGCCATTTTAACTCAATGACCTTCAAGACAAACTGCGTTGCTGTTCTCCACCGCCAGGGGTTTGGAGAATGCCCAGCCTCAAATTTCTACTTCCGGTCCCACCTGCCATCACGCGTGCAATAATAATATTGTAAGCAATCTTGCTTCGGATAGTGTATTTTACAATTTAAAATGAGAAAGCAGCACAAAAAACCCATTGTTGTAAAATGTAAAATAAAACTTCCAACGTTACGAAAACTCTTAATTAAGCAATTTATTAAATAAAAAATCAACTTTTCACCAAACTACAGTACTGTACCGTCGCTTTTTATACAGCTGAAATTATTTTGTTTTCCTAAAATTTTAACTAGTATCTGTATTTTTATTCTTTTCATTTGTTTTGACTGGTTTCGTGGAACTGTCAGAATCTTGACTAGCCATAGCAGCCAATTTGGCCATTTCTTTAGTGAATTTTTCTTTCTTTTTAGCTTCTTTAGCGGCTTTCTTTTCTTCTTTTTCTTTTCGTTCTAGAATTTCTTGGAATTTTGGATCTTTTGGGTCGAGACGATATCCAAAATATTGTCGCACTTCCTCTATTAGCTTTTCCTTTTTCAATTTAGCTTGATTGACTTCTTTCTCCTTCTTATCCCTTCGTTGTTTCAGCTCGCTCATCCATTTTTGCAGGTTGGCCACCCCCGTTTCTAGTTTCTGAACTCTGCGTTAAAAATGATTAGTGAGTAAAGCGCAGGTTACTTTATTAATTTACAATTTTATAAATAAAAATTGATACCTTGCAGCCGCTCCTTCAGCTTCCTCTTTACGTTTATTTCTGATACGAGCCAAAGATTCTTCTAATGGTGGCTCAAATATTCCTTCTTCTGTAATTTTCTTATTTAGTTCTTCCTTAGTTGGCCAACAAATTGAAGCATCAATTCCCGAAGATTGGCCAAACTTTGCGTACAAACGTCTTTGAAAAGCTTGAGTTGTTTGATAATCAAATCTAATTTCCGGCATTGCTGAATGAATGTTCATTTTTCTTTTAAGATAATTTGGTAAACGAGAAATATCGCGTATTTTTTCGTCCTCGCTTGCATTATTTAATTTTTGATTTTCTAAACTTTTGCAATAATTACACTTTCTTTGATAAGCTGAAGGTAAAAAATATTTAAAATGCGGTGAAGACAAACTTCTTAAGCTGACCGCCATTTTCAATCCCTTCAATTATGTGTTGTAGGTACATCTGCGCTATCGTACGATGAAAAACCATTCACACTGCCACCTATGGCTCTTTCCTGTCAACTACAAAAAGCAATTTCCAAAACATTTTTTTAAAAAAAATTGTGATGGCAATGGATTCTGCGATTTATTATCTCTCTGTTCAGAAAGTTGAAAAACTTGCGCCTTTTGCTATTTTTAGGTCATTGCATGCTACAGTCTAATGTGACATTTAACCTAACTTGTTAGAAATGTTTTTGCGATTTCTGAAAAATGGGTTATGATGCAAGGACAGTAGCAAGTTTTGGAGCTCATACTTAGCCTAATTATATTATTACAGTATTTGTTGATTTGAGAATGAATAAATTCCAAATACTTATGCTCTTCTCCAAAAGTTTCATGATACGCGTATTCTTATTTATTTCATTTATCATCTCCATTGAACAAAAATACTGTTTAACTTAAAAAAAAAATTACTGCACTTTTATTATTTACTAACGATAATTGCACATTTCATTTTAAAATGATAACAAAAATGGAGTTCAAACACAAATTATGCAAATTGTATTTGGAAAATTTAGTTTCAGAAACCAAGATAAAACAGAAATACATGTACATGTTTTTATCAACATTCAACGTTAATTTAACGTTGATTAAAAAAAAGTAAAACGGAAATGTATAAATGAATACAAAATATTTTTATCTTTATGAAAAAATTATATGAATCATTTAACTTTTTTTGGAAGTTTTTCTTCGGATGACTTTTTCTTAGATGGAGCTTCCGCAGGATGATCTTCATACCTTAAATAATAATAAAGTCACATAAAAAACTAATTAATAGCTTTATAACGTTTAAATTTCTTACTGAAATAAAGATTTTAAATCTCCTTTTATTAAAGCAACAAATAATGGTAAACCTATGCAAGCTGGAACAAGATAAAGTAAAGCCGGCTGGAAAGCATAAAATGCAAATTAACATACAATTTAATTTTATTAAAACATTTTTTTTTACTAACCTGGGCGTGTTTAAATATATGCATAACTCCAATTGTTGTACCAAGTCCAAGAATATAAGCAAAAAATCCAGTATTAAAATAAGTGTTGGATTTCCGTTTCAAACTAAATACATCGATAATTTTTTTCAGAAATTGACAACAAATGTTGCTTACGCGAAAATAAAATTTCCTTACCTGCCATCGAATCTCAAAAGCAACGCAATAAATATTCCGGGTATAACAATATCTCCCAACCCTAACATAGCAAAATTATCTGCGTCCAAACCTTTTTCCAAAAGATCTTGAGGAAAAACCACTAAAAAAATATTTTTATTAATAAATCTGGTACTAGTAAACTGTATTAACATTTCATAAAATAGTTTTTTACTTTTAATTGGAGCTTCAAATGATTTTGCAACAGTAACCATAACGTCTGTTCCAAAAACCTTAACAATAGTTTTATTATTAAATTCTTTATCTTAAAAATAGCTGCTACTATTAATAACAAATTTTTACCCAAAAAATATCGTATATAAATAGTCCACCTAATAAAATGCAACCAGTTACGATATTATTTAAAGATAGAAGTTCTACGCCGTTGATAGCAAAAGCAAATCCAAACAAATTATTGGCAATCCAATGCTAAAAAAGTTATAATTTAAAATAATATTAATACATGTACTGTAATCAACTTATTTTATTGACAAACCTTTTTCCATAGATACCAGCCTCCAAAAAGTGAGCACACACACAAACAAACTATATCTCGAACATTAAATTTGTAATTTACAACATCTGCATAAAAAAAATAATAATTAAAAAAATATTTTAGATACATAAATTAACAAAATCGGGCACCTTCTGTCTTTTTGTCCTTTGTTTGCGTAAAACGCAAGTGATACTGCACATTAGGAAGTGCTACGGGTAACAAACGAGTACATACTGGACTAAGGATATGCGCCAAAGCCATAACTCCCAAAACAAAAAAATAGGAAGTCAGTAAAAGATTGATGTGATCTTTAGAAAATACCTGAAATTAACCGGCAAAAAAAATAATTATAAATTGTGAATTAAAACACAACAGTAGATATACGCTTGTCATACTTCTTCGATGAGCTCGGGATTTTATCCTGGGTTTTAATATTTTGGAATTTTTAATATTTTTGTAAATTTATAAGGTATTTTAAAAAATGCGCTTAAGCATAATCATGTGATAAGTGTTCGGCATTATATCGCGAAAGTTATGACAAGCCCGTTTAAAACGGAATGATTTTACCTGGAAGAATATGTACAGCCCTAATAAAGCCGCACTGGCGATAAATGGAAAAATTGCTGCGTCCCTAGTTGTCATTGTGTCTGGTTTCTCTCCTGAGCTCTTAAAATTAAAGCATAAAAGTAATTTTATTAAAATTAGATTAAATATCAAGAAGTGTCTATAGTAATCACACGTCATCACAATTTTTATAAGTGCTTTCTATCGCTCAAATGTATCATTAAAACATCAATTTTTATTTCAAGAATAACGTAAATAAAATGTTTTTATTAAATCTATAAATTAGCAACAATTTTATTTAATATAACTATAGTAACTATGATTATAACTATTAAAATTTAGTAAAATATGGTGAGTTTACTTTTTGCTCCTTTTGGAGTTTTACAGAACGGAAAGCTCCGATTAAAATGGGAAACACAGCCAACAAAAGCAAACTCCCGTAAGCAACGGCAGCTCCTTGAGGTGTTGCTGGAATTCTTCCTGTTCCATTTTTAACACTCTCGGTTAAATTTTCGCCGGCACTCAATATCGTGTCATTCACTACGTCCGCCATTTTAGATTAAAACTACCTGTACTACAATAACGCGTACGGTAGCGTTAGAAAAGTATCGATAGTTCTTTTTTGCCAATTATAATATCGATACATAGTAAAAATAATCGAGAAGCCAAATAATCAAATTACTCTATAATTATTATTATGCTATAATTCTAATAATTTCAAGCTGTTAATTTTTTTAAAATTTTTTAATCTACCTGCATCTTTAATAAAATTAAACAAAATCAAATTAACAAATCATATAAATCGGAATCACCCTGATCATAATGTTGCTAAAGATATTTTTAACCAATCGATGTTTTATAAATCGATTAATTCATTGGACACGTCAGATTTTTGTACGTCATCAGTTACGTAATTTTAAAAGTGACGCTTAACCCGGAAAGCATTGCACCCACTATCCATCAAAGGACAGCAGCCCTAAGGCTATCAATAAAGATTATTGCAATGAGATTCCATTCCTACTGTAGGCTAATGCCTTACGACCGCATTTTTGACGAAATGCCAAAAAAAAAAGAAAAGGAAAATTTGCCTTCGTAGCGCGAAAAAAAAAGATACGATTTAGCAAAAGTGCAAAACTATTACTGTATTTAAAATTGGTAAAATATACAATGTTCATAATGGCCAATTTTGTAAAATTGGGGATGGGTCAATGTCCAAATTACTTTTCCTATCTGATCTACTGTAGGCGTCATGCTTCATGGGCTTTTATTTCGTTACAAGTCTTGCTTGGCGCATCTGATGCGGACAATTGCCATAGGCTAATTATATCCTGATTATATAGGCCTAATTAGCCTATATGATCCTAATAGCCTATTATAGAAAGACTGTCTATCGGTAATCTAATCCGAACGGGTAGTACACTCAATTCCGGCTTGGCCAGGAAGATCTTGACTTAAATCCCAACGGCCGAGAGGCCTTGCAAGTCTACCTTAATTAATATGAATATACACCTATTCGGATATTCCGCTCCTCGCAAGCTCGGCCTCGTTTTAGGAGCAGTTAAAAAAACTTGGCTTCAGGGTGAAAAATTTGGAATTACGCCCATACTTCAGTTAGGGCCTCTTGGTAACTTTTGCTAAGGGGCCCGGCGCCAGCGCTATAGCTTAATCCGTCACTCGAGATGTAGGCTACGTGACCCGGCCAGGGCAGGGCTAAGAAAAACCCGAGACAAAGTTTGAATATTGCTCCCCCCCCCCATTTAGCATATAGATCTGGACCCGGCATTTATAGCACGGCTCCAATTCTAAACATAAACTTATCGAAACTCGTAAATTCTAAACTCGAAATCAAACTGGGATGCAGCTAGCTGCAAACTTTAATAAAGCGCCATGCACTGCCTATTAAAATGTGGTTAGCAGTGGTTTAAAACGCCGCGGGCTACCCGCTTTCAATCTAAAAGGATTAGCTTCAATGATGCAAGTGTTACATCATCAGAGAAGAAATATTATGTGATAGGTGTGGGTAGTACGTAGCCCACAACGCCACCCCACGATGGGATCTCCATCTCTCACAAAATATAAAAAACACATTAAAGGAGGAATTAAGGAAGTCAGTGCCCATGCACCATAGTCTTTTTTATTCAATAGCCAAGTCTTCGCCTATGGCAAGGTAACCATAATAAAATTGATCAAAATCATCAATAATTAAAGCAATTAGAGTTTAAGCTCATGAACAATTTTAATAAAACAATATTAAACGTAATAAATCTTTCTAACTTAAGCTAGTTTAACGACTCTCGTTCTTGAGTCTCTGCAAATGGCCAACTATATTTTCATTTAAAATAATATAACAAAATTATGGGGCCGTTAGAGGGGTTACAGTAGCCTATATCTATGTGAATGGCCATAGAAATGATTTTAAGAGTAATTTGAGTAAAGTTACTTTTTTATATTTTATCGTAGACCTACACATTTGTACAATAAAAAAGCAGCATGATCAATAGTTGCCAGAATCGAAAAGGAAAAAAAAATCTGTAACATTAAAAGTGCAGGTTACCTGCGCATTTCTAAATTGCGGTTGTTGCTTAGCAACTAAACATGCATGTGAACACAAAATATTGTTTATTAACTTCATCACACAGATGTTGATCGCCCAGGTGAGTTTATTATAATTTATATAAAAACGAAAGTAATTTTATAAAAAAAAATCCTTAATTTTGATCACAAAATACTCGTATGTTCTGTTTAAATTAACGATGATAAAGGAACAATGCAGCTCGGTGGCTATCGCAATAAATTAACAGGGCAGGTTTATTTGAACGCAATAGTTCAAACCGAAGAATCTTTTCTATATCGACGGTTTGACATCTCTGCTGATAAAATTAACAGGTAGGCTATCCATTGTCGTAATTTTACCATTGTTAAAAATATTTAAATTAACATAAAAAAAAATTTAGTTGCACGCAAACGTCAACATCACAATGCAATCAGAGCGAACAAACTAATTGTGAAAAATGGACTCAATACACCCGAATTACTTATTTCAAGGGAAATAAATGCGTAATAGCTAAAAGATACCAGACGGCTGATGCTCGAGCAGCTCATATTGTCCAGCAGGTTAATTAAAACGCAAAACTAATAATGATTTTTCTTTTAACCAAAACTATCATCAGGTTATAATCATACAAAAATATTGTCGTGGACATAACGCTCGAAAACTTTGTCGTCGCTTAAGAGATAATAGACGAAAGTTGGAAATTGAAAAACTTAGTCAAGTTAGTATCCATTACGATACTAGTGCAACTAGCATTCATCAAAAATTAGTGGACGGTCAATTCAACACAAAAAAAGATTTTGACCAACTTCATCATCAACTATCGGAATGGAAGCAAGACCAGATGATTCATATGATGAATAATGTTCCTCGATGGGATGAAAAAGGGCGAAGAGTTGCAGTTCGATGGGTTATCGAACGTGAAGCTCAAATGCTGGCGTTAATTGGACAACACAAACGATTAGCTACTAAACAAAAACAACAAAAGATGACTGATCAATTGCTTTCAATGGTTTCGCATTATTGGTATCTTATAAATATTTTATAGACTACAATATTTTATTTATAGGTAAGCAAACCAAAGAAATGGGTCCTTCCCAGCAAAAGAGAAATAATGGTTCTCACTCCGACTATACTTCATCTGCAGCAAATGAGAGAAATTTATTATCGATTAAGTAATCAGCCTAGCTCACGGTTGGATATCCTCAAGCAATTAAGCAGGGTCCTTAGCAACGTGGATCAACTTCAAGAAACACTAATTGGCCAAATGATCGAAGAAATTCGAAGATTGATTGAAAGGGAATTGGAAATGGTCCATTCAAAAACTCCAATCGCTAATTGTCTAGGACTTCGTCTTCGCCTATATAATCTTCTACTTCGATATATTTTTATTGTTCATTTATTAGAACATACTCAAGTATACTGTAAAATACACAAATTCTTAAAAAGCAAAACTAAAATTTTACATTATTATTTTAAAGGACATTGAAGCTAAACCTCTTGTAGAAAAAGAAACGATAAATAATGGCCGTTGCCGGAAATGTGGTCGATTTAAACAACTTAGTTTTAAATCCATATGCGAATCGTGCCGAAAATGTGAAATATTAACAAGAGCTGATGACGATATTTACGGAATTTGGCTAAGAGAATTACAAAAACAAGAAAAAGAAATGGGGAGCGAATTTGGATCTCCGGCCTTTCTGTTAAAGGTAAAATTAAAAAAAAAAAACAGCATAATACAGGTAGGCCTATTATTGTCTTAACATTTGAAATTCATTTCGAAAATAGAACGAGGACATAAAATATTTGGTGGATAAAATTTGGATGCGCAAAAGCGCTATAAGTGGTGTAAACGATATCAATCAATTACAATTGAGTCGTTGGAATATAAATGAAGTTTTCAGCCCGTGGAATTGCGTTCTCCTTACGAGAGACGAAGCTCGCCTTCATCAAACCGTAGCAGACATCGAAAAGGTAACACTAAAGTTTCTAATTTCCATTATAGCTGTAATTTTATATTCTTCTATATTTATTTTAAGAATTACGATCCAGTGTTTATACGCAAAATTCGTAATCGACAAATGCTCGGACTTCAAATATTTAGCCGCAATGGAAATTGCTTACAGTTGCACACAGACATCTCAAAATAAAAATTTATTACACAAAAATAATAAATCTGTTGAAAAACTCAACTTAAATTGTATAAATAATTCTTTTATCAGTCAAATTTTAAATTCCATATTTACAAATACTTTTTTGTTTTTTAACTCACATTTTATGTTAAAATTTGTAATTTTCTATTTTATAAAGTGTATGTACATTAATCAAGTAATACAAATAAGTGTAAATGAGTGATGTTAGTTATGGTTAAAAAGTAACTAGGTCAACTAAATTGCCTCGGGGCTGTGTCATCCGCTCTGGAAACAATCCAGCAAGAGTATCAAATAATTGTGAACGAGCTCTAAAGCGATGTTCTTCGTAATCGGCATCTTGAATTTTTAAATCAATTGAAAACATGCAACAAGAGTTAGAAATTTTTGTTTTCTTACCTTCAGTTTTCGCAATCGTATCTTCTTCGTTAGGCAATTTGAACAAAGTTGATGGTAACAATTGAAATTCTTTTTGCTCGTCATTATCACTATGATCGACAGTATCCGACAGTTTCGTTTGTAGAAAGTGCATGGCGCTAATAGTATCTTTAGCTGCAATTTCTTGAAACTTCTGCTTTCGAATTAAATACTTGCATTTTCGAAGTAGTTGAATTTTCGATGGTTTAACTAACTACTTTTTAAAATTGCCAAGTGAAAAATTAAACTATGCCAATTCTAAATCATTTGATAACTCACTTTTAAGGACCAAAAGTCGTCCAATCGCATTTTATTCGGAATATTTGTGCCGGGATTTCCGCCGAAAAGATAGTGTACTTTTGACATATGATCGTAAACCAACTGGTGTGCAAATCGTGGGCATGGCTCAACATTTACCCAATGTTGTTGACTAAAGTTATCATTTTTGTAAACACATGACCTAAAAATAGCACAATAATTTAAAATATTTATTCAAGAAACAAAAAGAATTCTTACACTAAATTCATTGTCATTCATAAACATGACAAATCAAAGGAGAAAATTAAGTCAGAATTTTCTTACCATTTATTGTTAGTAATGTCGTAAACCCAAAAAGAATTCCTAACACTATCTTCTCGTTTCTCCTTATCTTTGCTCATTCCCTATTAAAGTTTACTAATTAAGCTATTTCACTTTTAAGTACTGTATAGTTTTTCCACATACCGATAATACGTGAATTTCATTTAATTCAGGATCAATTGTGGCTCTTTGAGTAAAACCCGCAGCAGGGATTTGCGCGCCTTCTTTTTTGGTTCCATCCGAAATAATTTGAACTTGGTCGGTATCAATGTCGTACGTAAAAAAATCATTTAAATATTCTTTCGTGCGCTGGCCGGCAAATATGTAAAGAAGGCGTGAACCCTTAAAAAATAAAATTATTAATCAATATGATTTATAAATCCAAAATATTGAATTAAAATACTGGATGAAAAAGCATTGAATGACCAATTCTTGATTTTATGTCCTGAAACCCAGGATATGAGTTTAAGCTATCATCTCGCAATTTTTTCCAAGTATTAGTTGAAATGTGATATGAAAATAGCCCGCTATAAGATGGTTCTGCACCATTCCGCTCATCGGATGAAGATCTTAATAATAGTCTAATTATTAAAAAAATGTAAAATTTATATACTTGCAAACAATATACTTACGCCGTAAGAATGCGGCCGCCAAAAACATAAATTGTACTCTTCTCTACATCAATACACATTTGATGATCAAAAATCAATTTAGGGCCACCCATAGCGGCAGTATCATCCGTGATTGAAGTCCAAGTGTTTGAATCAATGTCATAGACGTAGAAATCGCTTTTCAACGTTTCAGAATCCCTTAAATTTGAATCTAAATACCTTCCCAATGTAAAAATTTGACGTTTATCAGGATCTAAACACATTTTGTGACATGATCGCGAGCTTGGACCTCCTTCTTGTTCAGTATCTTTCGATAGACACACCCACTGACCAGAAGGTATGTAATAAGCCCATAAATCAGCCAAATCTTTTTCGCCATTCCAACCACCAAACAAATAAATTGTTTCTGATAAAAATATGCGTTTCAATAATTATTGTTATTCTTATAACTGCCATTCAATGTCAAATTAACCTGTATTAACATCAATACACATTTGGTGGCCTCCTCGCATTCCAGGAAGATTGTCACCGCCATCTTTTTTTAAAAAAAAAACAACTTGTAATAATAACTTTTTGTAAAAGTTTCACAAAATACCTTTTGTTAAAGGAATAATAGAAGTCCATTTTGGCTTGTATTCTTGCTCATTTATATAATGAGTAAACAAACTCTCTAAAATGCAGTTAAAGTTTAAGTCTTTAATTGCATAAAAAACTATTCAAATTACAAAACACCGACCTTCAGCGGCCTTCTCTACTAATCGCTCGCAAGCCTCGAAGTTTCCATCGCTAACCAGTAAACTGTGCAACTCAGTGAGAAGAGGATCTTCCAAAGTTATTTTAGTCATTCTCTGTAAAGATTCAAAAGTCTCCGTAAAATTATGTTGACGAAAGTGCTTTAAGCACAAACGAATTGCTTCTCGTTCGCGGTACTACAATTCATAAATTAATCTCATTAAATTTCTGTTTATAAAACATGTATTCCACTAAAATTACCGTGTTAAACCAGTTCATACAAGGTTGTACACTATCCCAATCGTCAATTCCACACAATTCCACATACCAAATACTAAAATTAAATGTAGGGCCCCAGCACTGAGTCGGAACTGTAATAATTATGTTAATTGAAACAATTATAAAAAACGAAAATGCTATTCAATTTGAAATTGTTATAAAACACATCATATGCAATATTTTAAATACCCCGCTAATTCACCTAGATAAAAGTCGGTAGCTATGCTCACCAATTTTAATGTAGCGACAAGGAAACATTTGGCTATCAATTTTAAACTTCAAATAGAATGTTTCAGGAAGATGGTCATTTTTCAAGCCGCTACAAAAAATTAAATATAAGATACTGCTTTTATAATGGTTAATTATTATCATTAATTTAACCTTTCTAACAATTCAATCATAGATTCATCACATAGGCCACCATAAATTTTAAATTTTTTGACATTGCATACGTGAGTCTTCTCGTATTTTCCAAAAGTAATGGATTTGACAACTGCAGGTCTTTCCAACTTTAACGTGAGAAATTGAGGCGGATTAGGCGAATCTGAAGACCATCTACATGCCTGATCGTTAGGTTTATTTACCATAATGTTTCTATGAAATAATAATGCAATAGTATTATTATGAAAATTTCGTGTCCTTTCTCCTTGCACAAACTATGAAATAGAGGGCATAAAACCAGCCAAAATTAGGATCCTATTCATCGGTTTATGAAAGACGGATACCTAATTTCTTTTATTTTGCAATTACATTAACAACTGTATATTAACTTACTCAGGTAAATAAGATGCTGAAAAGCTGGAATATTTATGAATAGAATACTTTAATTTCTTCGGTCTATTTGAAGCCGCCATTACTTTTTTTAACTGTTTTTCTTTCATTTAAAGCTGGTTCCCACCATTAAAGATTATCGTAGCAGAAGCTCGGTTAAAGCTTTGTTAAAGAGAATAAATCGCGCTTCCCGTCCCATAAACGCGAACGGAAGAGAAGTGGAAACAAAGCTTTCTACAAAAAATATTCGTCTGCTCCAAGCGTCTGCTCAACGTGTCGTCGAATGGTTTGGCGAATATTAAATTTTGAAGAAAATTAAATTGTATTTTGTTGCAGATTATATTTTTTGATTTAAGAAATGTCAAATAATAAAAGAAATGCTTTGCGCCCAGCTTTATCAAAAAATCTTTTGGAGATGAAGGTAATTTCTAACGATTAATTTATAAGTGATTGAGAGATCTTACTCGTTGCTCAAGAATCTTTAAGTTAGGACGCGTAATATTATACTGGTAGAAGGATTCAGTTTAACTAAATAATTGTTTATTTTTTTAGTTTATGAAAAAAAGCAAAACCAAAGCAGAAATTGAAAAAATTGAAATTGAAAAACAACGTATATTTCAAGATGCTGTAAAGGATAAACTAGCAACACGTGGGTAAGAGAAGTTTTTTATTTACACCATGCTATTTTATAGTTTATTTTGATAATCTGTAATTATTTTAAATAGGCGAAAGCGTCAATTTGTAATCGATGATAGTTATGTTTCCTGCGAAAACCTCATTTTCGGGAGACTGTCATTTAGGGGCCAGAATCCTGAAATAGAAGTACTAGAACTGATAATTAAAATTGTCTATCTTCGGAAATGTAAAAAAAAATTATTTATTTGTATATTATTTAGAAACTGATGCTTGAGAAAGCTTCTGAAAGAGAACAGAAAAGGATAGATGATATAGAGGTTAAAGGAACAATTTCAGCTGAAGAAATGGCTAAAAGGTATGCTAGGCATTACTACCTTTTAATATCTAAAATTTATTGTATTAACTACCGGGTATTTTTATTTCAGGTACTCTACATTAGTGGGAACAATTAGCAAAAAGTTTCTGAAAAAAAAACGACGTTCAGATACCGAATTAGAAGAAATAAAGCCCAAACAAGTCTTTCTTAAACCATCGTAGGATAAATATCATTTTCATTTAGATTTTATGAAATACATTTGTACAAATATTTTCCAAAAAAAAAACAATAATTTAATAAACATATTAATTCCAATTAACAACTTTTTAATTTTTTTAAAATTACCGGTAATATTAATTTTAATTTCAATAAACATTTCATATTTACTTTTGACACTCACTTTTAAACCAAGGAAACGCATTATCAAAATGCGATTTGATAAGGATGTAAATTTGTAATATTTATAGTGTACAAAATTATTGTAAACATTTCCTGTTATGTAATTATGTAATATTACACCATTACCACAAGAATAACAATTATTACGACAGCACACATTGAAATTGCCTCACTTAAAAACCACTTTTTTTTTTGGTAAAGCTAAGAAAGTAATAGCTAGGTAAGTTCATAAAGGTTGATTATCGACTGGTAATAATATAACGTGGATTTTGAAAGTGTCTAATTTACCACCCACCATATATGACGAAGACAAGTCCTTAATATTAGAATTGCAAGAGTCGTTCAGATTGTTATAAGGAACTAAATTGTCCACATTCAGCACTCTATCCTCAGCAGTAAAATGAAAATTCTTGTGTACGACCGAACGTACGTATTCTACTCCATCTTTTACCGCATACAATAAAATACCAACCGAGATTTGACATCGCTGATTTGTTCTCGATGAAACCGAAAGTCTGACTGTATGAATAGTACTTTCAGGCATTTCCACCATGCCGTAATACGCAATAAGATACAATTTCTTAAACCAAACTCCTTTGGGATAAAGATCTACACTCCAGTCCATTACAAACTCTCGGTCTGAAGCGATGCTTGCAGGACTTGAAAATAAAAGCGTTCGAACCCCGTAGTTAGGAAAATTATTAAAATCTTCGATGGCCAAAATTGCACCCCAGGTTTCGGTAGTGTATAGCCGAGGAGTTAATTTAAGACGACCCAAAGAATTTGACCGCAACCGTTCAATTCTCTCATCTGTTCCTTTCGTATGGTAACTCATTGCATCGGCCATTATTTCAATGAAAAAACTATGAAATCGAGTCACTATTGGAGATAAAAGTAATTGCGCAATTTGAATGGGTTGTAACATGGGAAATCGTATATGAGACATCACTTCCCCTACAAGCGAAGAAAAACATAACGACCAATTGCCAGAACGCTCGCTGTTTTCTTGAGCTTGCTGCTTTAAACGATTTTCTTGTTCTGTCAACCAGGAGGCAACGCACCTTTCAAAGAATTAGTAATTTATTATAAAAATATTCAGTAAACGTTTTCAATAACTTACTGAAACAACGCCATTTCGTGATAAACAACTAGATCGGATGCTTGAAGAAACATTAAAAGTACATCAGTCTCCATGTTTCCGAAATCCTCGCCTCTGGCTACCATCTCAAAATTATTTTTGACAAAATTAAGGCAAGCTGTTGACACTTTTTCATGGCCACAATACAGTGTATATTGTAACCATGATACTAATTGACCATGTTTGACTGACGATACCAAGTGTTTTAACATGTAGTCGAGACCCAGACTGATTAAATCCTAAAATAAAAAGCATAATAAATCTGTAATCTCGAATACAATGTACATTAATAAAGACTTACTGTTACGTTATATTTATCAGCAAGAGTTAAAAGTGGCAGTACAGTAAGATGATTGATATGTATTCTTCCAGTATACATATATTTGAGAAAATCTGGGAAAACTTTGGCGCAAGGTGGATCCTCCTGTAAAATAACTGTAGTCTCTTGTGATTCAGTCCAGCTAGGACTCATCAGCATGACTTGAAAAACATCGCTGGAGGCGCAAAGAATGAGTCTATGCGCAGGGAACGATGTGCCACTAACACTCAGTGTTATGTCACATAAAAGGCGCTCAGCATAAATTTTAGCTATTTTTTCTAGCACACTTGCCGAGTCATCAGCTTGAAAATCTTCTTCTAAATCTTCATTGCCGCCGTCTCCTTTAGCCAGCTTTTTTGGTGGGATTTCTTGAGAGCTTGCCATTTGTAACTCACCAAATTTTTAAAAAAATGATCCAATAACTGAAGCGAGTCATCTATCTACTGCATTTGCATCCCACAGACAATATAAAAAACCTATAATAAATTCTTTAAAGAAGCATAATAAATATACAAATTTAACAACTACTGTATATTTCATACCTTGAACCGAAAAAAAATTCCGGAATGGTAAAATTTCGAATCATCTGAGAATGTTTGTTTACATGTGAGGTCTGGATTTACTCATTTGCGGATTGCGGACAGTGTGATCGCTCCGCCCACCAAGAAATGAAAACCCTGGATCTGATTCTCCTAAAGAATTTATCTCTGGCACCACAGCATTTGTTTTAGCGTTACTTAAACAATAATTAATTTTGTAAAAGTAATTTGTAAATATTTTAAAATGGTCAAAAAATTAGCAAAACATTTCCAATGTTTTTGATGACGTCATGTATGAACAATTTCGTGCTCCCTCTAGTGAGTAGAGATCAAGTTATAAAAGTTTTTCCGAAGTCAAAAATTATTCTGTGCCATTTGTTGACAAGTATTTATCGGAATGTGTTCGAGAAGAGAGAGTACATTTGTTTTTTATATTTTACATTATTTAACTAATAGATAAAGTATCGCTTGTAGTACAATAATATTCAATGGATATGTTGGGCGGTGACGGATCTTTGAGGTACTATCCCGCCAGAACAATTTTTAAACGTCTTGTACAAGGCGGGACAATTTTAAGCCTTTTAGCGTATACAACGCTTGTGCTCCGTCAGTACGGGGGAGCAACACCGAACGCGGCAGCGGACTACAACTCCCCGCTAGCCTCGCCTTACAGTAACGATGGACAACGAAGAGTCCTCGGTGGTAAAGACGTTTTATACGAAGATCAACAGTTGTCTGTGCTAACTACAACCGATATTAATGAATACAGGACACGAAAATTTAATAAAAATATTCCCTTTACGAGTTTAGACGATATATTTATAAGTGTAAAAACAACGAAAATGTTTCATAAAAGTCGAGTCGACGTTATTTTGAAGACATGGTTTAATTCTGCTAAAGACCAGGTAATTTATTATTTTTTTAAAACCACTATTTCAACTTCTGTTTAATATTTTCGCTAAGTATGCGTTTCCTGTTTACATTTAAAAACTTTTAAATGAAGACGAGTGCATGATAAGAGTTATAGACGTTTCCTCAATTAAGTCTAATTCAATTAGACGCTGCATAGCAGTTTAAATTCAGAAAGATCTGGCGAATATCACTCGACGACCGCGAAGAACAAGAAAAGTTTGACGAAATAATAATTAATTTTAATTAAAAAGTAATTTTGTACTTTTGTTTTCATTTTAACTTTGTATTTCACTGCTGAGTGCGACACCAGTCTGTCATTTATTTTGCGCAAAACGATAGATCGAGGCACTTTAAAAACCGTTAAATAATTTTATTATTTAATAGCATATAATTATTATAATATTAATCAATTTGAAGGATTTTAGGAAATT
>JAQGAY010000690.1:0-21770 GCA_034698085.1 Polydesmus angustus | reverse complement strand
ACTTAAGTCGAAATTAAATAATGTAATGTTGATTTTACAACTTTCTTATACTGTAATTAATAAATATTATCAGCATTAAAGGATAAATACTATAATTGTAAAACATGTGCTCGAAATAATACGTGTAGTACCTCAGTTTCGTAAATGTAGCTTATATGTGTAGCCTACTAGTACAAGTTTACATGTGAACAAAATTACTATACATATAAGTACACTTATAAATTTAACGAATTTACTAAGTTTACGAACATACTGTAACATATACACAAAGTTTATTGAACGAGATTCACTAAACCAAGTTCAGTCAAAGTTCCATTTACAAATTGCGCAAAACATGAACAACTCAAAACACGAAGTGAACATCGTTTAGTAAACCTCTCCTACTCGTCGCCAACGTTAATGAACTTTAAATTAGTGCGCTTCACGAGTTATCATTTGAATACCGAAGTAAGCCTAATGAAGGCGCCAGAACGATGCGTTCGGATAATCGAGATGAGCAATTTGTCGATAATGAGATGAGCGAGAAAGCGTAATCCCCAATTCACCTCTTCACCCCTCGTTCAAGGGGGTTAATCAGTGGGTTTTAATTACCTGATGGTGATGACGTAGTGTGTGACCGGAATGGCGTGGGCGTTGGGACTGGGTGTCCACGACAGATTGACCGAGCGTGAGGTGAATCCCAAGATCATGGGTTTCCCTGGCGGATCCGGAACTGCCTGCTCACCTAATTAGGAGGAGGGAAAAAGAAATATCATTAGTCTCGATTAATTTTTATTTTCTGGAGGAGAAAAAGAAATAAAAACGATGTAACGTTCGGAATATCATTACACCGATCGGGAGCGCGCTTTTATTTCCCCGCCATCTAGCACGTGATTCCACCCGCAGTCGCGCACGTGAGAACCCGCTTCTCGCACTTCCGCCCACCTGCAGGAAAGGATTTACACCTAATCAGGCCTCATCGTTAAAGCCTTTCGCTACGAATAACGGTTGCAGAGATTTTTACCCCCAAAGTAAAGAGAAAAGAGGAAGAGAAATCAAAAAAGATGAAGGTGCTAAAATTTCAAGAAAAACAAGTTTTAATTGGCTAATAAAAATTTTTCAATACCAATCAGTAACTTTTTGACTCAACATTAGATTGAAAAAACAAAAATAAAAAATAAAAAATTCAAAATTAATAATAAAAGGAGAAAAAATCAGAAAAAAAAGTTGAAAATTAAAAATAAAAATGAGGGATATAACGTAAGAAAAAAAAATTAAAAATAAAAAACTAAAATGAGAAACACAAGCAATACAACAAAAAATTAGAAGAAAAAAATGAAAAGAACAAGAAAAGGATGAAAAATAGAAATGAAAAAAGAAAGAAAAAAAAAATTGCAAAATTGAGGAAAAAAAAAAATCAAAAATAAAAAAAAAAAAAAAAAAATTTTTAATTGTAAAACTTTTAAAAAAATTACAAATTAGGAGGAAAAAAGTTAAAATTAAAGATAAAGGTGGAACATTAAAAAAAAATTAAAAAAGAAAAATAGAAAACGAAAAAATAAAAAATAAAAAACACAAAAAAATAACGAAAAGAAAAAGGAAGGGAATGAAAAATAAAATTTTAAAAAAGACAAAAAAAATGAAAATAAAAAAGTGTAAAAAATTAAGAAATTAGCGAAAAAAGAAAAAAGTGAGAAAAAAGTGAAAATTAAAGATAAAAATGAAGATGTTGATGGAATATAAAAAACGCTCAAGAAAAAAATGAAAAAGACAAGGAAGACAATAAAAAGTAGAAATCAAATTTAAAAAAAAGGGAAAAAATACAGTAATAATAAAAAATTGAAAAAATAAAAAATTAATAAAAACTCTAAAAAATTAAGAAAGGTAACGAAAATAAGAAAAAAAATAAGAAAAAAAAGGTGAAAATTATCATAAATATAAAAAAATAGCAGTAAAATCAAAAAAAAAAAATATATACATGTATATATAAAAAATCAAAAACAAATCGAAAATAAACCCCAACTAAATAATAAAGAAAGAAGCAAATAAACGAGGAATAAAAGAAAAACAAGGAAGAAAAAAAAACGTATAATAAAAAACCCCCGGAAGGAAAAAAAAGAAGAAGAGAAGGAGGAAACAAATACAATACTAAGCTTTATTTTTATTGTTTTTTCGGCTTCGCGGAAAAAGAAAAGAAAAAAAATAACTCTCAAAGTGGGTGAGTGAAAATGTTGCGACCCTTAAAACGTAACGATGAAAATCCGGCACTGTCCATGTGCGTTGTCATGGCGACCGTTACAACATGGCGGCCTGCGCGCGAAGGAACGAGAGGAAAGGGATAAACGGAGTTCGACGCCGGCGGTAGCAGCGATCGAAGGCGATAATTGCTCGACTAATTATATAGTTCGGGGTAGGTGGCGCTGCGTATTTGAGTGGCGGCATATATTAAAGGGAGTGGGGGAGCGGCATTCAATTTACTAAGCGGGAAGAAGAGCCGCATCGAGAAAGAGAAGGAAAAAAAAGAGTGGTAGGGGTGGAGGCAAATTCACATTCAAATTATACTTAATAATACACCGCAACACGGAATAGATCGTCAAACGAGGGGCACACACACACACAAACAGTGCTGCCACCTACGCAAAACGTTACAATAAAAAGAAAGGCATATAAGTACTAAAAAGAGGAGTTTTTTTGGAATAGCACCAAAAAACAACAAAAAAAAAAAAAAAAGGGGGAAGAGAAAAAAATAATAATAAAAAAAATAGCGAGTAGATCACATGTCAAGTGGAAACGAAAATTGATTCTTGCCTTTGCCACCAGAGGGAGAAACATTCGGCGAATAATTCATGGCACGTCCTAACTATATTAAAACTTCTCTTTTTCTTCTCTTTTCATTCAAAAAAAAAAAAAAAAACATTCGCGAAAAAAAAAAAATGTAAATAAATTTTAAAAAATGTCAGACATTCGATCTAATGACGTCGCGTAGAGCCGGATGAAAATGTTTGGAGGGTTGAGGGGAAAAGTAATTAGTTTGAGGGGGGCAATGGGTACAGGCGACCGGAAATGGATTCAAACATTGGCCGCCCAAAGGCTAAATTATTTTTGCCCCCAATTTCTAAAACAGTTGCTCGAATGTGCCGCTCCTTAAATTCCATTTGCGCGAGTGTTCACATCTTTAAAAACTCTACTTACGCGAGTACAGTAGTCACCTCTCACAATGTCATTATTGTAATGACGCGTTCTCTAAATTTCATTGGCGCGAGTTACACGGCCTTAAATTCTATTTACGCGGGTGTTTACATTCAAAAATTTCATTAAAGCAAGTGATGACAAATTAAAACTCTATTTGCGCGAGTGATTACCTTTCAAAATGTTATTTACGCGATCGATGCTTTCTCAAAATTCCATTTACGCGAGTTAAATAGCCTTAAATTCTATTTGCGCGAGTGACACAGCTTTAAATTATACAGTATTTAAATAAATTAAATAAATTTCATTTAGGCAAGTACAGTAATGACTTTTTAAAACTCTATTTGCGCGAGTAATTACCTCTCAAAATTACGTCATTTACGCGATCGACGCGTTATCTAAATTTCATTTGCGCGAGTGACATAGCTTTAAATTATATTTGCCCTAGTGTTCACATCCTTAAACTCTATTTGCGCGAGTATTAACAGTCAAAAACTTCACTTAAATAAGTGACGACATCCTAAAACTCCATTTGCGCGAGTAATTACCTCTCAAAACGTTATTTACGCGATTAACGCGTTCTCTAAATTTCATTTGCGCTAGTTACGCAGCTTTAAATACTATTTGCTCAAGTGTTCACATCCTTTAACTCTACTCGCGCGAGTGGTTGTTTCGCATAATACCATTAATTTGGGTATTTACTGCGCGATTGTATACGTTCTAAAACTTCATTTGCGCGAGTTGTTCTATCCTCAAATTTAATTTGCAGGAGAGTTTACAACTTGCAAGTCAAATTGCGCGAATGTTTACTACTTACAAGTGTATTTGCGCTAGTATTTACCTTCTAAAACTGCATAATCGCGAAAATATATTTACCAACACTCCATTTCTATTTTCTACGAGTATAAACTTTCTCTAAAACTAAATTTAATCTTATTGTATCTCTTTCGATATGGGAACACCTCTGATGTAGTCTTCGATCTGGGGCTCGGGAATTGGTGTTGACGTCACGAAGGAAGAGTTCGCTACTGTCGCAGTATGTTTTTATTTAGGAAGTGGAGGAAGAAGAAGAAAAAAGGATGAAATTGTAATGTAATTTAATTAACGAGCTCGTTAAGTGCGAGCAGCACGGTTGCCGTTGCTGTTGCCGTCCGGGTGAACGAGCCGCTCTCGGTCGCCGATCGCAATCAATCATTGCACGCCGCCCGTGCGGAAAAACCGCTTCACAAGGGGCCAACTCAATTAGACGCCCCTCGTGTCTGATTCGGAGAAGGGCACTAAATTGAATTAGGCCCTTTAAACTGCAGACATTGATCATTTAAAGAGCTCGGCCGATAATAGTCTCAACACATGTTCCCATTACTTTATTCTTCATTTAATAAAAAACGAAAACTTTTCATAAAATTAAAACCTTTTAAGGTCCTTTCAAAAACTAGCTCAGGGGATAAAAGGACACATGTTCGTACAAGAGATCCTTTTTTTTTTTTGTTACCCGTACTGTATTAGTCTGCGGCAGTATGCTATAAATTAAATGTCAGTGAGGTCAAATATAAAATGGCGCGGAAATAACATTCAGTATCATTAAAGCAACGAACTTACGAATACAACGAATTTCATATGAAAAGAAAATTCAGGCCAAAAAAATGTACTAGGGGTATTTAGAAAGTAAGTTTCCCTCATCAAGAAAAACCAAAATAATAATGACAAAATTACAAATAATATTTATTTACGTTTGTGCACTATTAAACTAAATACACTGTAATTTTTACCCCTTTCTGAGCATTTTCGGTACCTAAACAACAGCTTTTTGATTCCCTCCTCATCTTTCTCTGCCGCCAATTTTCGCCTCTCATTTTTTCCCCCCCAATTTTAATACATGTAATTAAATTGAGAAAAAAATTTTAAAAATTGAAGTAAATTAATTGATAAATAAATTGAAAATTAAAAAAAAAAAAAATTGATAAAAAAAGTTTTAAAATAAACAGAAAAAAAAACTAAAAAAAAAAAATTTGAAAAAAAATTGATAAAAAATATAGGATAGAAAAATTTATAAAAACGAAATAATAGAAAAATTGATTTAAAAAAATTTAAAAAAAAACTGAAAAAAATAATTGATGAAAAAAAGTTGAAAAAAAAAAAAAAAAGCAATTGGCGGCAGATTTTTATATAGTGATTGTCAAAAAGTTGTTGTTTAAGTACCAGAAATACCCAGAAAGGGGTAAAAATTACAATCTAGTTTAATATTGTACAAAAATAAACAACTATTGTTGGTAATTTTGAAATTATTATTTTGGTTTTCCTTGATGAGGGAAACTTACTTTTTAAATAACCCTAGTACGGTACAATGAAATTACTGACACACTAAAATTCACTGAACAACGAATGTTGGTTTTTTAAGTTCAAACTCGCCTTTTGGCTATTTTGAATTAGTTTTTTTTATTTTAAAAAAATAAAACCCCTTTTTTGAAAAGTAAATATCTCCGATCGATTTTTTTCACTTCCGTTTCTGTATTCATTTTTTTAAATTATTTTTATGCGAATAAAACTTTTATATTTTAAGTTTCGTATTTTGAAAAGCGAAGCCTCCTCGTTTCTTTTTAGTACAATTAGCTAAGAGGTTATAATATTAAGGCCGTAGCAAAAATGAGTAAACATTCATGCCGGAACGTAACCCACTTCCGGTTAGCCAATTCCATCGCTGCTATTACATTAATAGAAAGCCTTCGCCTTCCATTACGTAATTTTTTTTTTCTCCGTAGCTAAAACGAGCCTTTCATCTAATTAAACTTACTATACGCAACAAAAAAAAAAAAAATAATAATAATAAAAAAAATACAAAAAAAGTATGTCATCCACTTCCGGTCCATTCCCCGCACGATCGAAAAAAACTAATTCAACGTAAATTAATTCTATTTCCGTCACTTACGTACCAAAAATAGGAAATCAAAATTCGGAAATGTAAATAATTTATTCAAAATATCAGCAAAAAGTGCGTGTTATTTCGTCGTTATTTTTTTATCATCATCATACGGCGCTCGTTTTAATTAATAAATGATTTTTACGACACAATTCATTTAACCGGATAAACAAAAGAATATAAAAATAAAGTGTAAATCGCCATAGAAACCGAGGTTAAACTAGAAAAAAAAAAACTGTTATCAGCCCCACCTAACGTTTAGAACACGAAGAGGAAGAAAAAAAAAAACAACATTAAAGCGTAATAGACCATTGGACAAACAAAAGCGCCCATTCAACGACCTAATGTTCCAAAACAACTTTCCGCCATCTTTTTTTTTTTTTTTTTTTTTTTTTTTACAGCGCCCTCTTGCAGGAATTTCATCTAACAAAACTCGTGTTTATTAATAGCTGCAACCTAAGTTTATTATACGCCCACCGCTAGGGGTCGACTCCTCGGGTGTCACTTGCAGATTTAATTTCCAGTCGGCGCTACACTTGACATCGTCCGCGAGAGGGCGCTACTTGTTTTTCCACCTTTTTCCCTCGCTCGTTCTCACGTAAACAGTTTCGATCGAACTGGTGAAAACGACGAACAGCAGCAGCAGCGTCCTCTATAACTTTGAAGGACCATTAACCTTTAAGTGTCATTTTCTTTCGCTACTTAAGAAAGTCTATTATAAAGAAAAAGAGAGACGAAATTACGCGGTAACGCTCATTTTACGCTCTCAAACGACGACGATAATTATTTTTTTTTTCCTCCTTCATCTTTTTTTTTCTTCTCTCACTTCATCTTTCTCTATATAATAATATTCCCCCTCGTGTGTCGTCTGCTGCAGGTAGAAAACGTGTGCCGAACTAGAGATAAGATGATTTGAATTAAGTTTCGGGAGGGAGAAAAAAAAGCACATTGGTTACGGAGGCTCACCAGAACCCTCCAACCCATATCCCTTCTTTTCATAATAGGATATAATAAGGTTGAAATAAACGGTTCGCGAAGGTTCCGTGGAACCGGTAATTACGATTTTTTATATCGTAATTTTGCTTTTTTATGGTTTTTTTTTTTTTTTTTGTGATGAAAAGTACTCATTTTAAGACTAATTTGATCGATTTTGAAGAAGTTGTAGCTCAGTTCCGGAAAAGTTCTGAACTCTTTGAGATTAACTATGCGGTAGATTTTTTAGTCAATTTCGAACTGCAGTACTTCTTATTAAATTTTTTGCGCATATTGTTAATTAACGCCTAATCAACTTAATTTAGAACCGGGCTATATTCCTATTTTTTTTTTTTTTTTTTTTTGGAGCTAAAATCTGATTAAAAATTGACTAAATTCTGAACCACAGTTTAGTCAATTTTGAAACAAATATTAGACAATTTTGAACCAGATTTCAGTCAATTTTGAACAAAATTTTAGACAATTTTGAACTAGATTTTCAGCAATTTTGAACCAAATTTTAGTCAAGGTTGAACTAGAATTTAATCAACTTTAAACCGGGTTAAAATCAATTTTTGAGCCGGGTTAAATTCAATTTTTGGTCCGGGTTAAATTCAATTTTTAAACTCAAGTTAAATTTAATTTTTGAACCAAATTTAATTCAATTTAAAACCATATTTTATTCATTTGAGAACCAGATATCATTCGTTTGTAAGTCAAATTTTAGTCAATTTTGAAGCTGATTTTTGGTAAATTTTTAACCAAATTCTGAACAATTTTTAACCAAATTCTGAACAATTTTTAACCAAATTTTGAACAATTTTTAACCAAATTTTGAACAATTTTTAACTAAATTCTGGACAATTTTAAACCAAATTCTGGACAATTTTTAACTAAATTCTGAACAATTTTTAACCAAATTCTGAACAATTTTTAACCAAATTTTGAACAATTTTTAACTAAATTCTGGACAATTTTTAACCAAATTCTGGACAATTTTTAACTAAATTCTGAACAATTTTTAACCAAATTCTGGACAATTTTTAACCAGATTAAATGCGACTCTGAGCTAAGTTAAAGATAGTTTTAATTTTAAACTAAATTGGGGTTCTATTTTGAACTAAATTGGGATTCTATTTTAAACTTAATTGGGTTAAATTTTAAACCAGATTAAATTCATTTATGAGTTAGGGTTAAATTCATTTGTGAACCAGAAGTAAAAAAAAAACTTCCCTCAACTTTCATTCGAGACTTTTTTTATTTCCACTCAAAAGTTTCGTCTAAATTTATCTCATTTTTCTCCGCCTTTTTTTTTATTTTTATTTTTTATATAATTGACATCATTATTTTCATTCCGCGAACCGGTATTAGTGATTTGGCATCACACTAGCGCCCCAAGCGGGTGTCGGCGGTCGTGATAGATGAGCGAAAGACTGTGTTTTTGATCGGTGTGTGTGAAAAATCATCCGCCACCAGTACTACTGTAGTGAAGAAGAGTGGTGTAACAAAAGAGAGAGATTGGTTTCGATCATCAATCACTGTCCCTCGAAAAACGCCGAGTTCCTTCTGCTGCTGCTGCTGGTGGTTGAGAGTATGCAGCGCCCTCTACTACCCCGTCACCAATCTTTCATAAGAGGCTTATCTATCTCTTCGGTCTGCTACTTAAAACACTGACTCATCTCAATTGAAAAACATTCGCTCCGAGAGAGTTTGCGAGTGCATCTCTCACGCTGCGTAACGTCGTCCTAGTGATCGCCTTACCCTCTGAAAAACCCATGCGCGCGCCAGCACACATTTTGGTAAATAAAAGTTTGGAATATTAACCAGTCGGAGTCCTGCGGTTGTCATGGCGATCGACGAAATGAGATTCAGCGATCACAAAACTCTCTCAAAAAAAAATAAAAAAATTTTAGATAGAAGATAAATAAAAGTACATGTAATAATAATAAAAAAACGTTCTAATTAGAAGAAAATCTGACAACATGGTTTCCCTCTTCCGACGTCACCACCAGATAACGATAGGTTCCCAACGGATAGTAAACGTAAAGCCGGTTGAAGTTTTAGTAGGGGGCCTCGAGAAAGTTTTTCATGAGCCCCAAATAGCTAAGAGTAGACGCGGCACGAATTTTCACGAATCTGCGCGACAGTTTACTTGGTAAAAAGTCTATTGCGCGAGGGTTTGATTACTAATTTCGCTAATCCGAACCCCCCTAATCCGAACAGCCCTATTAAATTAAAAACTCGAAAAAAACGGAAAAAGCAAAAAAATTTAAAAAAAAAAACACAAATTTTTTTAAAAAATCTAAATCTCACAAAATAAACCATTTTTTAGATATAAACCTCGTGAATCCGAATTTTTGCACTAATCCAAACAAAATCTGGTCTCAATTAGTTCGGATTATCGAGGTTCCATTGTATTCATTTCCTAAAATTTCATTTGCAACCGTGTTTATTTTCAACTACTTGATTTGATCATTTGCGCGAATGATTATACCCTAAAACTCCCTTTGCACGAGTATTTACATCCTAAAACGGTACTGTTCTCTTTGGTGGCAGCCACGTGAGAAATCTGAAATAATCGATAGTATCGTAAAATAATCGATAAGCTACTCTACTATCACAAATAGGTTTATAACTTGCAGTTATGAAATCGATTATACATTTCTTCGCGATACTATCGATTATTTCAGATTTCTCACGTGGCTGCCACCAAAGAGAACAGTACCCATACAACTCCTTTTGCAAAAGCATTTTTTTTTTTTTTTTTTAATAATGTGCGCCCCCGCAAGGGCAAAATTTAAAACAATCACAACAATTAAGCAATTAAAGATTCATACAAAGTGTAAATTTAAAACCACAACAATTACCGAACCAGCTTTCGGACGAAATTTCATGTTTTTTCTTAAAAATAAAATAATAAATATTATAAAGTTTTTCCCGCTCTTAAATACTGCATTTACATACTTAAACTCCATATACGCAAGTATTTTCATACTTAAACTCCATATACGCGAGGATTTTCATGCTAAAACTCCATATACGCGAGTATTTTCATGTTAAAACTTCATATACGCGAGTATTTTCATGTTAAAACTCCATATACGCGAGTATTTAGATTCTAAAAATTATTTTAAGTGACTATTTCTTTACTAGACCTCCATTTGCGCGAAATTTTATTTTTCTCAAAATCTAACAAAATTTATAAATATCGCTATTTCAGGCGCGAAACCAGCAGAAGCCTAAATCTCTGTCTGGAGACCGCAAAACCCACCAAGTCACCGGCTCCAAATTCGTGAGAGCCGGCTTAACTTAACGCAATTTTGTTTAACTCATCTTGATTTTTTCCCACTCATTTTATCTAGGTCATATTTTTCATCCCTCATCTGACATCATTGTTATGAATATTTCATGTCGTCAAAGTTAATTTCTTCTGAAACTTTTTTTTTATTATTCTTTTCTTAAGGAAAAAAAAAACGAATAATTTTTTAGACTAAGATTTTCGCATAAATTTCCGTAATTTTCGCCTATCTGACAGCATCATCAAACATTTATTAAACGAAAAAGGCAGAAAAAAAAACCTTTACTTTTGGTTGTATCAGAAGCGTTTGTTGTGTGTGATTGGCATCACGGGCTGTTAATAAATAGGGTGCGAGATAACTTTAGTATCGTTTCGGAAAGATTGAAGAGTTGAGGGTGGTTTGAGGGGATATAAGATGACGTCGTCGAGGGAGCAGAATGCGCATGCGCGGTGGAATGATAACTGGATAAATGTAAAAGTCGTCGAAGCGTTAAGCGAGGGAATTTGTAGGATGCCATTTCTCTCTCTGCTACTTTTACCCCCTTCGTCGTTTTACCCCTATTTCTCATTCCCCCCACCCATCGCTTCGTTGATCACGTGATTAATCTTCACGGCGGGCGCGCGCGACGGAGACTCAAGGCAGGAGCAGAAAAAGAAAAAAAAACGCGCGGGAGAAATTACGCGCGTTAAGTCGAAGAGAAAGAAGATGTCTCTATCGGTGAAAACGTCGGAGCTGAGCGACAACATTGCCAATCAATATGGCGACAATTAAAAAGTAGAAATAAAAGCCAACCCTCCTCCACCATATCTCTTGAATATCAAATAGCGCAAAGCGTAAACAAACTGGCGGGACGCGCGCTTGTGCGTTTTTTATCAAGTTTTTCGATCAACTTTTAATGGTTTCGCATTTTCCCGCCGCTAATTGCGCCTCATTCTCTCCTCGACGCAAGCGCCCTCTGCCGAGCGAAAGAGAGGCTCTCGACCCGCGCTCACCTTCGACCTTTTCGCGGAGGTGAGCGAGAAGTGCAGGGGAGACGGCGGGCGGAAAGCGGCAGGGAGATAGGGGTCAGAGGTGAGGATGCCATAAAGCACGTGAAGACGGTGGCGCATCCGAATGAGATAAACCCCGCCCCCTACCGCGTTGCTCCTTCTTCTTGTTTACCTTCATCTGATAATTCTTAAATAGCCGCTTCCCAACCTATTTGGCGTCGCGGGACAACACGTGAAAAATCATGGCTAATTTTAAAGTTCTTATGTTTGGAGCAGGTTCACATTCAAAATGTAGGTTTCGCAGGCCCCCGTTATTGCATAAGCTCAGTGCTAAGGTGGCCCATGAAATGTCGCGCAAAATTAGGGAAATATTTTCCATTTTTTGGAAGGTTTAAGAAAGTTTAATTTATTTTTAAATAAAATTTGCGTCACTCGAGTGACAAAGTACGTATGCACGCTACAGTTGAACAGTAAAGTTGAGAAGTAATTATTAGTATAGAGATTTGTGACGCAAACATTAGTTTAAATGGAGACTGTGAAGTAAATACTTGCGCAAATAAAATTTAAGGAAGTAAATACTTGCGCAAATAAAATTTAAGGAAGTAAATACAACGCGCAAATGAAATTTTACTAAGTAAAAATTCGTGAAAATAGTATTTAGGCAGTAAACACTCGCGCGTATGGAGTTAAATCAAATAAACACTCGCGCAAATAGAATTTAAAAATATAAAAACTCGCTTAAAAAGTAAATTCTTAAATAAATAGAATTTTAAGAAGTAAATACTCGTTAAATGAAATTTTACACCCCCGCCTAATGATGTCATAATAATTATGCAGGATGAGAAAAAAACACTTGCGCAAATAAAAATTAAAAAAGTTAAAAACTCGTTTAAATCAAATTAAATGGAATTCTAGAAAGTAAATGCTTAAATAAATGGAATTTTAAGAAGTAAATACTGTACTCGTGTAAAGAAAATTTTATGAAGTAAAAACTAGCTTAAAATAAAGTTTTAGGGCATAAACATTCGCACAAATAAAATTTAAGGAAACCTGCATTCGCATAAATCATGTTAAATACAGTTTTAGGAAATAATCTCTCACTTAAAAGAGTTTTATCAAGTAATCATTCGCTTAAATAAAGTTTTAGAATGTAAACAATCTTGCGAACGGAGTTTTAGGCAGTAAACACCCGGGCCAATAAAATAAAACACTGTCGCAAATGAAATTTTGAGAAATGGTCACTGGTAAATAGAATTTTAGGAAGTAAACACTCGCTTAAATGGACGGCCAAAATAAACTATCCTTAGAGCGGCCAATTTTTGAATCCACCCCTGGCTACCTGCACTCATTTGGGGCCACGCGAATTACTTTTCCCTCACAAAATCTACAGCCTTGAGTTCAGCTTTAAAAACAAACTTTATTGCTTCAAATTTAAAACCTATACAGTATAGCGACACGAATGGCCCGCGAGCTCCAGCTTGAGAAGCACGAGGATGAGGCAGACGAATCTCATTAAGTGTGCTATTTGCGGAGGTCCGGTCCACCGCGCATGCGTACACACCGCCGACTGATTAAAATGCAGCTGGTGGCTTAGCGGTAAGACGCTGATCCTGTGGTCATCCCCACCGCCGCCCACCGGCTAATCAGCCACCCATCTATGCCCAATGGTCACGTCCTACGCGTCACTACTACTCACTACACAACGTCACGTTCCGAACACGATTATAATAATTGCGGTTTACATCAAGAGTTTGCTTGCTGGTTTTTTTTTATTCAAGGTTTAATAGTGCTTCTCGAAGCTCAACGTTGGACTTTTTAATTTCGTGTAATTTTAATTTACAACAAAGAGTTTTTGCGGTTAAGGATTTTTCACTGCCCTGCCTATGCTGATTATGTCATTTTGACGTCAGAACTCACAGGCGTAAGTCGAAAAGAGTACGAACGGTTAAGCTGGATTTTCCGTATTTGTTGATCACCTCTTTCATTCGAGATATCCATCTCTGCCATTCAAAATTCCAATTTCTTTGCATACTAAGCTGATTGACCCTGCTCAATATGCGTAGAAATAACAATTTAAGAACGCCTTAACCGGGTTAAGAGTGCTGAAAGCCGGCAAACGCGTCGTAAGATGTGTCCGAAATAATTGTAGCTTAAGAAATAATCCTTAAGGTTCTTTATGGTTCTGGCTCTAGTAATGGCTCTTTTATGTTATTCAAATTGTTAATGGATTGTGATGGTTTTAATATTTTCAACTAATTTTACAGGTTTGAAATGATTTTACTAATTTTTAAATGATGTTACCATTTTTTAACTTTTTAAGTGATGGTAAGGCTCTGGTAATGATTCTTTTATGTTATTCAAATAGTTAATGGATTGTGATGATTTTACAGGTTTTTAATGATTTTACTAATTTTTAAATGATCTTACCATTTTTAAATGATTTTACCATTTTTAAATGATTTTACCATTTTTAAATGATTTTACTATTTTGATATGATTTTAAGTGATCTTATAATGTTTTGAAGCAATTTTAATGAACGCGTAAGCACGTTTACACGTTCCGACTCATTTGTAGAGGTCATATTACAAAAAAAAAATTTATTAGTAAATGCGAGGTGTTAATTAATGTAAATATAAAAAAAATAATTCATTTTCATTTAAATTCGACTGATTTATTCATGTTTCAAAACTAACGTCATCCAACGAACACCCTATACAATAAATTTTACATCGTGTTAATGTGATCTTAACATTGTATTAAAGTGATTTTATAATGCTTTGAAATAATTCTAATATTTCAAAATGATTTTTATAAGATTAAGTTTATAAAAAGGTTTTTACAATGTTTGAAAGTGCTTTTATATTGTTTTGAAGTATTTTTAATACTGTACTTGGAAATGATTATCGCAATGTTTTAATGTGATTTTATAAAGTTTTAATAGTAACGCTATAACGTTCAAAATAATTATTGTAATGTTTTAAAATTATTTTATAGTTTTACAATAATTTTTTATTATGGCAAAGTAATTTATAAAATGATTCTAATAGTATTTTTATATTGTTAATAATGTTTTGTTTTTTTATACTCCGTAATAAAAATATTTTCTAATGCCTGAAAGTGATTTTAATATTTTCAATTTTCCAAAGTGCTTTTTAAAGCTTAAAGATGATTTTAAATAGCAGACTAAAAAAAATTCTTCGATTTTTGTGGAAAATCTTAATGTTTATTTCCGCCATATTATTTATGTCTCCCAAGAATTTCCGATATCGCTAACCATAAAAAATGTGGAAAAAAATACGGAGAATTTTCAAAAAATAAATGCAATAAAAATGAAATAAACGTTTTCCGTTTCGAAAATTGAATAAAAATTTCCTTATAAAGTTACTACAAAATAAGGATAATTTCGTCAGTTCCGGAAGTTGGCAGCCAGTTAAATTAATTAGATGTTAATTAGACGCCGCGTCCCCTCATGAACACCCTACCCCTCACCAATCGGTACACGGCGCACGTACAGCGCGCACGTGCGACGCTTGCAAAAAGCCATTCTAATTGAATCGAGACGCGTTAACTCTCTCTCTCCGCCGCCAGAGGGAGACGTCGGCAACCTGTAAATGAGCCATTTCCGGTCGACGTCGTGCAAGGTGAGTCGGGGCGTGTCCCGCCGGAAACGTACACGGAAAGGAAGAAAATGGCGAAAGAAAAAAAAAAAAGTGCGCAACGGAAGTGAAGGGGATCCGATCACGTGATGGATGAATAGGCCGCGATGACGTCACCCTGCGCGACGCCGTTGGAGCGGAACAACAGAGATAAGGCGCGCAATGAAGCGGAGACAAAACATACACAATAACAAAAAACACAAAAAATGAAGAAAAAAAAAAAAAGAAAAAAAGAAATTTTATCAATGCAAGGAGAAAAAAAAAAAAAGAAGACGAATAAAAAACGAAAAGAAAGCGATGGAGAAAAGCCAAACGAGATAAAAAAAAATCGCATTTTCCATGTTAATTTTATTCCTCCTCCTCGAAAAGTGGGTGGAGCAAATGACGTAGGTGGGTGGCGAGGGGAGGGCCATTAGGTTGCGCGCTTAAAAGCATTCACTAAACGCAAGAAACCATTACTAAATCACTAACGACAAGCGGAAAACGCTCACTAAACTATAAAAACAAACCGACATTAAACCACAAAAGTTGATCATATGGAGAAATAAATGCAACTCAAACGCAGAAATCACTCGCTAAACTCAAGACATCGTTATTCAATCACTAACAGCAAAATCTAAGACTGGCACTAAACTCAAAAAATAGCACCAAACCAATAAAGTCTATCTGTTGATGAAGAAAAAAAAAACCGAAAATAAAATAAAGAAATCACTAGCTAAAATAAAGAAATCATTCACTAAAATAACGAAATCTAACACTAAAATAAAGGAATCATTCACTAAATTCAAGAAATCACTAATTAAAATAGACATTTCACTGAACTCAAGAAATTCTACATTAAAATAAAGGAATCATTCACTAAATGCAAGAAATCACACTATAAAATAAATAAATTTCACACAAAAATAAATAAATCATTCACGAAATTCAAGAAATCCTTCACTAAACTCAAGAAATCATTCACTAAACTCAAGAAATCATTCACTAAACTCAAGAAATCGCCCACTAAAATAAAGAAATCATTCACTAAACTCAAGAAATAGCACACTAAAATAAATAAATCATCCACAAAATTCAAGAAATCATTCACTAAACTCAAGAAATCATTCACTAAACTCAAAAAATCATTCACTAAACTCAAAAAATCGCCCACTAAAATAAAGAAATCATTCACAAAATTCAAGAAATCATTCACTAAAATAAAGAAATCATCCACTGACTTCAAGAAATCACTTATTAAAATAAGAACAATTCACTAAACTCAACCAAAACAAAAAAAAACGTTACTAAATCACTAACAGCAAGGAAAAAACTGCCACTAAACTCAAAAATGAACACTCCTCAAACCTACCTTACTCAAACTGTCACTAAACTGCAAACGCCTAGTAAGTAGTAGCTAAAAACATATAAAATTCACTCGAAGTACCATCAAAAGACACAACTTAAGTAAATGTACGAGAAAAAAGAAAGCAAATGTCGCTAAATTGTTAAAAACATTCGCTAAGTTCCTTAAAATCGCTCAATAAACTCTCAAAATGATTCACTAAACTTGAAAAGAAAATCATGAGATTGTGTTTTTCTTTAACAAAATATCGAGTGTGCCTCGGCACCCCTTCGCGAATGACAATGCTTTAAAAGTTGAGGTTGCGATAAAGTGGTAAATACAGTACATAAAAAAAAGCTATTTATTAAGCACTTATAACACTTGAATCTTTGATTTTACAAACTCCGCCATTTTTTTTTTTTTTTCCTTTTTTCTTCTATCACTATTTTTTTTTTTTATCTCTATCGGAGTCTATTCGAATAGATAAAGTAAAAAAACGCGGAAGATCTGCTTAGCCTTTTTTTTATATATACAAATTCCCATCGGGCAATATAAGTAGAGCTTAGGGCCTCGTGGACCTAAGTAAATCCACTGCTTTTATTCATTTTTTATCACCGTGTACATCTTTTAGTAAATGCGAGGTTGGGGGAGGAGGAGGTGGGGCGGTGGGGAGCGCCGGAAGTTGCCATGGAAACGGAATAAAAGAGAACGGGAGGGAGATAAGTATATATGAAAAATAAAAAAATAAATAAAAAGTGTTGAAGAGCCTTAAACTCCACTTGCCACTTTTATTATTTGTTAGATTTATAACTCAGCGCGGGCGCCCCCTGCCGTCCGACTTAACTTCCGGTCCATTTCAACACAGAAAAAGCGGGAGCCGCGGTTAAAGAAGGGAGAGCGAAAAAGCAGGGCCGGATTTAGAGCACTTGTGCTCAACATTTTACGGTACCCGTACACAGAAAAGAATAAATATTATTATAATGTTAAAAATTAAAACTAAGAAGTGAAAATGTCAAAACACTGAAAAAACTGTACTAACAAATTTCTAAAAAAAATAAAAAATAAAAAAAAATGGGCATTAGAATCAAAAATAAAGTCAAAAAATAAAGATAAATAAAGTCAAAAAATTGACAAATGAAAAAAATATTGAAAACATTCGTAAAAACCATAAAGAAATTATAAAAAAACCATTACCCAACTGAATTCGTATTAAATTCTTTTAATAATCAAAATACTTTAATGACACATGTATAAACTTCACTTTAAAGACTTTTTTTTTTTTTTTTTTTTTTGAACATTTAATAGTTCTATTGTGGGTTTAAAATATCCTTTTTGGTCAAAATTGTCCCTGCATACGTTCATTTCCATGCTTTTTTTTTTTTTTTTTTTTTTGCTTGGTGAAGTTGTAATCTTTTTCTTGCATTTCGCCCCAAATTCTACCTAATTTAAGCCTGGGATATTGAAAAACTTCAGAAGTGTTTGTGTTGAATAGAACAATTCAATGTTAAAAAATATTTCATATACCGGTGTGTCATTAAAATATTTGCATTATTAAAAGGATTAATACTAATTTAGTTGGGTAATGATTTTTTATGGACACTGTGTAAAAAAGAGAAATAAAGAAAAAAAATATTTAAAAAATCATAAAAATACTGTACGGCATATAAAAATTAGAAAAACAATAAAATTCCACCACAGTATTGGAAAAACAAACAAACAAAAAAAACAATATTAGAAAAATAATAGAAAAATATCAAAATAATAATTGAAAAAATAATAAAAATAATGAAAAAATTCTAAAAATAACGAAACAATGATCTATGATTAAAAAGTAATGAGAAAATTATAGAAATAATTAAATAAATTAAAAAATAATAAAAAAACCCGTATTAAAAAAAAGTAAATAACAGAAATAATAATGAAAATACTGTATTAAAAAAATAATGAAACAATTTTTTAAAAAAATAGTGGAAAAATAATACCGGTAATAAAAAAAATATTTTTTCAAATAAGGACAAAAAAATTAGAAAAAAAAAACCCCCCGAATACACTTTCCGCGGCCCCAAACGGAAGAATGCCCTAAGCCTGTATCCGCAGTGTGAAGGGAGCTTCCTTTTCCAAATCTCCCTCGACGCTTAATGCCTCCATTTGCATTCGAGGCGACTACTTTTATTATTCGATTGAAACGCCGGCAATAAAAAGACATATTTTTCCACACGGAGCTCATCTCTCATGCAAATTGCGCAGGCGCGGGCGATGGAATGAGCAACCAACCCGGCCTAATACAAATTGCGTCTCTCACTTCATACAATATTAAAACATACGAAATAAAAAGTACATGTGTAAAAAAAAATAAAATAATAAAAAAAAAAAAATAAAAAAAAAACCTTTCCATTGTTAACATTTGATTTATGAAGCAGCAGCTCCGTTCTTATCTTAGCCTAACGTTGTCGGTGCGCATGCGGAGTGACGCAAACTCCATCGGACTTAACTAAATTTCGCCGTTCTCATAATCTCATTTTATTGGAAGCTTAAACACTTTTATAGCTTTTTTTTTTTCTTCCACCAAATAAAAAAAAAAAAAAAAAACTCCATCGAATTTACTTCAAATTTATTTAAAGGAGTTTTGGAAATTGGGTGAGCAGACGACGCCAAAAACTTTAATTTGATAGGAATATCTGATAAAATCACGCGCAATTTCCTTGAAAAAACATGGGAATCGAATCGGTGAATAACATCGAGTAAGCAAGAGAAAAAAAAAAATAAATAAATAAATAAAAAAAAAAATAAGTAAGAATAAATAAAGTGAGTTTTCAATGGTAGGGAATCTGTTAAGTGTTTGTATTCGCAAAAGCGCCACCTGGTGTTTCTTAATTGAATTGAGACGTAAGCAGCAGATAGAGAAGGGGGGTGGGTTGGATGGATGGAGAGAGCATTTTTATTTGCGTTTGACGAAATAACTTTTTGCCTCGAGAATAAGAAAGCCAGAAAATGTTTACGTTCCGCGACCACTTTTTCAACGTACAGTATTAAAACGAGACCGGATAAAATGGTGCCCGTAATTTTTTTTTTTTTTTAAATAACTAGAATTTAACTCAATGTTTGGATTCTTTTAAAACGCTTAAGGTAAAAGAGGCAAATATGAATTTGTTACGGATAATTGAAAATTTTAAAATCTTTTTTTATTCCAAAAACTTAGATTTTTACTCAATGTTTTGGTTTTTTTAAAGCGAGTTTTCTATTTAAGTCGCTACCGATAAAATGAGAATTTGGATTTGTTACGGTTAATTGAAGGTTTTGAAATGTCCTTATTCTAAAAGCTGAATTTTATTTAAATATTTTGACTTCTTTAAGCAATTTTTCCACTTAAAACGCTGAAAAGATACAAACGGAAATTAAAGTTTGTTACGGTTAATAAAGGATTTTTAAAATCTTTTAATCCAAAAACTGCAGTAGCTTTTCTCTATAATGGGTTCATTCCTTTAAACAAGTTTTTCCTTTTAAAACATATTCGAGCAAATTTTACATAATACTTATACGAGTTTACCAAATAAATAAAAATTTAAGATTGTACCGGCAAATCGAAAATTTTTTAATATTAATTCACGCCTGTCACAAAACAAAACAAAAAAAAAAATCTCTATTGATTTTAGCTAAAATATTTTAATTCTACCAACACGTTTTAAATTCCGTTAAACGATATAAAAAAATAATATATTCCGGTTAATCGAAGATTATTTGTTCCAATCTTGCACGTTTTAGATCTCTCAACGTTTGACTTTGCCATCCAATTTTTCCGGTTAAAACCTTAAGAATATTTAATTTTGCTGCATGTCTAGTTTCTTAATAATAATAATATTAAAACTTATTTTTTTGACTCTTCCAGCACGCTTTTATTCGAATAAATGAAAAACAAAAAAAATATTCCGATTAATAAAAAAAAAAATTTACGTTGTATTTTATATCAGTTTTTCCTAAAAACGAAATTTCAACGGTTAATCGGAAATTATTAAACCTTATGTAAATCTAGGTTTTACACAAATCTTTGCTTTCTCCTACGTAAAACGTAATTTTCTAAGATTAAGCGAAAATTTTTAATCCCGAGTTTTGCGTCAATTTCGATCTATAAACGAAAGATTTAAACCAAAATGTCTCGATTCCTTCAGCGTGTATTCTACGTAAAACGCGACGTACGGTAATAAATTTATCGCGGTTAACCGAAAATTTTTTTTGACGTCTATCTTCATCCCCTCGCCAAAAAAAGATAAATTTCAGATTATTCATACTACAAATCGTCGACATTTTATTTTAATTAAGTAAATTTTTTCCAGAGAATCGAGAGAGAAAGACGGTGAAAAAACGTTTCGCGGCGCGTGCTCTAATGTTATTTCATAGCTAACACTCTCTCTCTCACTCTCTTTTACACTGTCTCTCTCTCTATCTATCTATCTCTCTTCAGTTCAGGTTCAGGTCCATACACACTTCGCCGATCACGTCTTAATTCCTTTACAAAAGAAAATAAAAAGGCAAAAAAGAAAAAAAAAAAGAGCCACCTGGCGGTCACACGCCGTTGCATCTTTCGAGGAAATTGCAGGTAATTAACTTTTAACCAAAATGTAGCGAAAATCACAATTAAAAAAAAAGAAAAGAAAAAAAAAAAAAAACGCAAAGAAGGAAAAATAAAAAAAAACTCGGAGAAATAAAAAAAAAAAAAGAAAAACTTAATAATAATAAAACGCGCGAAGTTATTGACATTCAGAGCTTCCATATTGGAATTGCGCGCCTGCCTGCGCCAAAAGCCGCGAACAGGGTCGACGCTTCTGTTTGTTCTTTCAATAACTTTACGACGCCACAAGCAGAGCACTCCCACCCAGCACTCCGCCATTTTGGCGCCCATTGAAGAGTGTCATCGTCGCCATATAAACTCCCTCCATCTATCTCCCCCGCTCCTATTAGCACTTTTCCAGCGTTTGTTTACGTAACGACGCTCCCCGTCAATTCGCACGTAACCACACCCGCCGGAAATTCATTAAGGGGTTGGTGACGTCATAAATCAAGACACGATTGATCATATATATATATATATATATATATAAATGTATATAGGTAACGCATCGAGCGAGAGATTGAAAAAGCAAGGAGGCAATTAGCTTAGGCGCGAAAAAATTCGTTTTTCTCCCTGTAACGCGACAAAAGTCGCGCGCCTTCTCTCCTGCGCAAATCGGATTAGGCTTAGCGGAGAATCGCGATGGAAAAACAAGTGGGATTTTGTTTTAAATCTCCGCGCAAAGAGCATCCTCCGCCATTTTTTTTTTTTTTTTTTTTTTTTTCGTTTTATATAAAAAAAAAGTTGGAGAAAAAAAAAATTTTGCGGTTTTTTTGTTGGTTTTGAGATTTGGGGGAAGGAAGTGGTTTTATGTATTTTCTGTGGTCAATAATTTCGA
>JAQGAY010000689.1:0-21799 GCA_034698085.1 Polydesmus angustus | reverse complement strand
ATAAATATTGTTTAGCAAATTTAGTAATCTACAAAATTAATGCAATGTGTTTAACCTATACAACGTACTGGTAAAAAAATATGGCGGAAAAACTAAAAAAAGGACAAATTTTTGGCGCCCCGGGACGCGAGCACAGGGGTGAGGAGGTCGAAAACTTTGAATTTTTACTAGGGCCCCATCCTATAAAACATACCAAAAATGTAGAACGGCCCGACCTTTTGCGAGAAAAAATCCTCTATTTCCTGGAGTAATATTAATTTTTCTATTTAAAATTATTTCCCAAACAAAATTTCATACACTACAGAAATTTTAAAATACCCCAATAAATTTTTTTTTATCTACTCGTATTTAAAAGTCTTCCTCAAAAAATTAGTTTCACATTTACACGCATTGTATTAATGAAATAATCATTATTTATTTATTTGTATTTTTCGTCTAGAGACACATTTATATTACAGATACGGATCGAAATTTATTGTGTAACGCAACAGATGCCGATTTGCAAAATAGTTTCCTACGAGAATAATCTGCTTCTGACGTCTTAAAATCAATTGAAATTTCGCTGAAACCTTTGCCGGTGGGTGCTATACAATGCAGTTGACATCAATTTATGAGGAAACTCACGAAAAGGAAATGAAACCATCGAGTTATTTGTATTCATTCAAACATCTCAAAAGATATTTTCACAATTTTAAAATGAAAGAAAAAAAAATTGTTGTTCAAATGCAAATTTCAAATACGGTACAGACTATCCAAAACTGCTTGGTAACTTTTCAACAAAAAAAAAATGTGCTTTTAAAATTACAATTTCGATTCTGTTCGATAGAAAACGAAAATTCAGTTTGAAAGCTTCGTCGATATCCTATTCGTTGCTGCAGATTACACATTTTACTATAATTTAATCCATTTGTAATAGTAATAGTAGTAGGATTGTGTTTTCGGTAAAAATGCTGTCAGAATGATGTCAATAGAAAAGGGAGAAAAAAATGAAACGAGATTTTTTTTTTTTTTTTGATAAGATTTAGCCTACAGAGATTTGAGAAAGGTTACATTACCCAAGTGAACAACTTTTTCGAAAATCTATCTGTCACGGTTTCCATAGTGAAACAGATCTATGATGAAAAAAAATTCTTCTTACGCAATTTTTATCAAACTAATAACGGAAGTCAGCCTACACTAATAGAAAACTATAAGAAAAATGAAATACCATTAACCAGTCGGATAGAAAAAGCGATTAATGCGTTTTGAATAGGCAAACTTTTAAAGCCTTTCAGCTTTTTATGACAAATTTATGCGAAATAATAATTTTCAAATCTTCGTAAACAAAGTCATAAACCAAAGTTACAATCAAATACCGGTATATTTTTACTAACCATAAAGTTAATATCACCAAAACTTGTCATAAAATAACTCAACTGCAAATCTGCAAAACAATTTAAAAGTTGTTGTCTCGTTCAGTTAAATAAATTTGCAAACATTTGTTTCAAAAAAGATTATGCTAAATATTAAAATAAAATTTGTAAAAAATACTTCCAAATTTTCAATAATTTCAGGTACCGTAGCCCATTAATTTTGCAAATTTCAAAACTTGCAATTACTCAAATTATTTTCTTTTAAAAAATTAAAAATCACTACTGTATTACAAAATAAAGAGTGGTACTTGAAAAAATTGAAACTAAAAACTAACTACAGTGCTATAATAAAAGTTAAAATAAATCAACGCTTAGGTTTGAAATACCGTAGTTGTGAAATAACAGAAGTAAAGTGGTTTTTCAAAAAAAAAAAAAAAAAAAGTTGTTTTTGTTATTTAATTCTAATCAAATTATACTAAAGAGAATCACGCGAACATATCCTTTAATAAAATATTCATAAGTAGCGTGTAAAACAAGATGCTTTCTCGCCCTACCTCATAATATGTACAATGTACAACACAAATTTCAGCTACCCGTATTAACATTTCCAAATTGTCGGTTAAAAAAAGTGTTGTTAATTAACTTAAACTGCAGCCAACAGCAACTTATCAGCGATTACTTTTAAGTTCCAATTCGTCAAATAAACGTAATGTTTTCGCAACTTCACGCGAATAAAATGTAAACAAAAAATTTCAAATAAGACCACTTGTACATAATAAATCACCTCGTAAACAGTCGTAGAAATTGTCATTACTGCCTTTCAGCAGAAGGAGAAAAAAATAATGCACACGACTACAATAAACAAGATTATCAGTGATGCTTCCAACATTTATTATTGCTTCCACTTCAATTAAGGTAAGCGTAGGTTTTTCTCTCTTATGCTTGCATTTGCAGCTTATCTTAATCTTCAAAATGATAACGTACCGTAACTATACATTAGTACACGCAAAAACGAAACTTCGCTTATTCACTTACAGAGTCTTAAATAGAGAAGACAAAAAATCTTCACAGCTTTATATTTTTTTTATCCTTTAATGAATAAATCTTATAGCCTACGCAACCGTGCCAAGAAAAAATTTGACTTTTACAACTTGAAAATAATAAGCGATGATGAGGGGAAAAGGTTTTTTTTTTAAATAACGATCCGGAAGAACTATTTTAAATCGTCTAATTACGGCCAAACATTTCTTTTAAAACTATTTTTATACAGTGCAAAAATAATAATAATAAAAAAAAAATCAGTTGCAAACTTGCAATTTAAATTAAAGAGTTTCCGTTATTATGATAAAAAGCGCAACAGTAAAAAAAAGCTTCCGTTCTAATAGTCGCACAGATAATTTTTTTAATTGAAAATAATTCATGCTCGCTCGTTCATTTGATAAAATGCCAGCGAAGAAAAGTAATAAATTGCCCGTAGTAAAACCACTCTTTTGCAACATTTTCAACCCTGCGAGTCTTAAAATAAGCATATAAAATGCAATACCGCAGTTACCACGTCGCCTACAACTTTCAAACGTTTTCTGAATCTCAAAATTATTATCAAAAGTAAATAAATTGTACTGCAAATTATCGATTTAAATCTCTCCAATGGCTTTAACTAAATAATGTTACCGTATCAAGCAAAGTAACGTTTGAATTTTTTCCCCTTAAATAAATACGGTATAAAACTGCTAAAAAAATCTTCTAAAATAATACAGTACTTAATTATTAATTAAAACCATTAAATTACTAATCACTAACTAAACTCATTTTTTTTTATTCAAAAATAAAAATAGCAGTTACGTCAATACTAATGCATCCAGCGACCGATAATGTCTCTTCCCAGGAAAGTATAGAGGGAACTTTTACGCTCGAGAGACTAATGCATGCTTGCGGGAACCAACGAACATTTTCAACATTTAGCATCGCACACTTTCCAACATTAGATAAATATTGCTACCATAAAATTTATCGTGCACACTCTCCATGAATGAAAATGCAACTTACATAAGCCGAATGTAAATTTGTGTTATAGGTAAGTTGTACCGTATACAGTACTGTATTAACCTCTCTCTTTCTCTTCATCTAGAAAACGTTTGCGCATTCTTATGTGCCACTTAGGAGATATTATTTTGATAACGACTAACTTCCGATATTTTCTTAAAGTCAATAGTGCTTCGACGCCACTTGGCTTACAAGACACGTCGAAGCGTCGACTAGATTAGAAATAGCTGAAAGGAACTGTAAAAAAAAAAGAAAGCCACATCCCCCTCGAAAGATAAAACGTACGCGCAGTATAAAATGCTCCAAAAGGTGTAAACAAAGCGATTGTATGGTAGCTTCATTTATTTCCAATCATATTATTCTTTCAAGAGATACTGAGTAAGATGCAGGGCAAAAAAAAAATATATATATATATGATGGCATATATGATCCGCAATTGTGAACAATAAGGTTAAAGGGTATTGTCATGGATGTAGAAGCATTTTAAGTAAACAATGTACGACACAAACATCTTACCACAGCTGTTTACCGCTTGAAGAGCTAGTTAAATATTATTAATATATTACGTTTATCAATAATAAACTAAATGGAAAAGAACAACAATTTTTTTTATACCTCAACATTATTTTTCAATGCTGTAATACTGCGATCGACTATAACATTCTCTATGTAACAAATAATGTGTCGTTACAATATTGAATAACAATAATACAGTAACACTAAAATACTCGTACTAATAGAGCGTAAACGCTAAAAGTCAATTTAACAGCAAAAGGTTCTTTTCCTTCAAAAGTTTAAATTTAATCCCCAAAATAAACAAAAATATTTGCGGCATCTCTAAATTTCATTTTATACAGTATTGACTTTGACTTGGATAAACTAACTAAGTAAAAGTTTATTTATTAAAGCTATCAAATTAATTATTGACTTACCGGCAACAGTTTTCGGTCCAAATTGTTCATCTTTCATTATTCTTCGATTATAAAACTTCAATAATTTCTTTTGGTAGACACCGCACGTCTCCGAAATCAATACCGGTGTACTGCGCTATAAAAAAAAATCACAATTTTACATATTTTAAATTTTGGAATCATCAAATTTGCATGTCAAATAATATTGTATTTACTGCATAGTAACCTGCTGAATCAAAACACACCGTATAATAATAATAATAATAATTGATATGGAATAAAACTTACCGTATGACGTTTTGCATGTCATGAATAACAATGTCACTCCGTTGACTTCAATTTATTTGAACCAAACTAGGCTTACCGGTATACAATGTAGCGCTGTATGGTGTATTATAATATTATATTACAATCTATTGTAATTTGCATTGCACAAAATGTCTATCCAAATATAACATGAAAACTACATTTACAATACAAAAGAAAATCTAAAAAAAAGAAACCTAACCTTCCGTTCCTCTATAATATTGGAAGATTCGTTTAAAAACTTTCTTTTTTAATATAAAAATGCTTTGGCAATACAAAATACAATAGACTAAAGTTATATACAAGTATATTTTGATAGCATCTGGGATACTCAACTTGTGCGTACAATATTTCTACAGGTACGGTATGCATACAGATAAGTGTTCGATGCGCTATAATGTGTTCATTCGACTTGTTTCACTCCGTTACAACCTCTAAAACGAGTACGGAAAGCGATCTAACTTTTGACACTCATCCCAAGACAATTGCCTCGCTACTACACTTACCGTACTTCCATATGCATAAACAGCACTCACATATTCAGTCAACAACTTTCATCGCTTTTTGCAAGATATATGGCGCCAGCTGATATTTACGCCTTTTATGTGAAACCTATATTGTGGAATATCTAATACGTTGACATCGCACATAATCAATTCATACTCAAGTTAACGCATCGCTTTTCCATGTATACCGCAACGACATCACTTTCCGCGCTACAATGTTTGATACAATAATGTACCTTGACTTTTTTTGAGCGCGCGTGGGGAAAGCGGGGGGAGGGTTGTCGTCCTTAAAGTGGGAACAATTAAATACACCGCAAAAAAGAATCTCTCTTGATCTCATTATGCAACTAAGAATCGTAAATATGCTTAATATCAAATGTTTTTAAATGCTCGGCGCAATTATGAAATCTCAGCCAAACAAATTGAACGTTCAAAAATTTAGAATGATTTCCTCGCTGAATAGAGGATAAAAAATTAATTTCGTTTGGTAAAACCTACAGGATTTTGCTACCACCAAAGACCTTAATCCGGATTTAGAAATTCGGTGGCAAAAAAATATTGGATGTGCTACTGTATAGCATACAGTATATAAATTTGAATCGAGTTGGGCCTTTATCTTCTGTAATAGATAATCTTAGATGCAGTAGTAAAAGGTCTATTGTCCTGACATTGATATTATCAACTCGCACAATAAGAGCATAAAAATACTCAAGATCAAATAATGATGGAACTAATATTTCCGGTTTGGCATTATTTTAGCCCTTTGGCAGTGGATAATATCTCATTTTCCGGTCTACTATGTTATCTTTTTATTTGTATAATTATAGTCTATTTGCAGTATTTTTGCTATTAAGTTTGTGGTTATGCTTTTTTTCCTGGTTTTCTTATGCTTATGGCATTAGATTTATATATAAGATAAAAAAATTTAAGAAAATAATTGTGTTTGTATTTTTAATAAAAGTTTTTACATAATTATAACGTCATTACTTCAGGAATAATTCATTTCCTTTTTCCGTTGTTCAAAATAGATCTAACTACATGCATTTATTTTTTTCCGCAAAACTTTACTATAGGTAATAGACTTTATATTGGCCATAACAGCCAAACTAATTAATTTTTTACATATTTTCTAAATAAAAATTTTAATTTTGTATTTCTGATTGTATACACTGTTCCAGTAATCCGAGATTTTCGATAATCCAAGAACATTCTACTGTGACATAAAAAAAACCGTTAGCACAATTATTACATGCAGTTTACCAAAATAATTTTTAGATAATGCTTCGATCAACAAACTCGAGTTGTAAAAGTTTGAAGTCAACCTAGCGTCCAAAATAAACAGCAAAAAATAATTGGAAAACTTAATTTAAATTGACTTTTGTTTTGGCAATACCACTTTAACAAAACACAACATTAATAAAAAAAATTAATTAAAATATCGTCGCAAACTCTCTCATCTTTTCATTCAAGTACACAATGTTAAAACACTTGAAAGAAATTTTATTCTTTTTCTCTCCCTTTAGGTTTATTGATACGCTTCAATTTAGTAATGTCAAGTTGAAGGACAAAAGTCATCTAAACATTGAACATGCAAATATGGTAGATAGTATTCAGTGTCTATGAGAGAAATAGCAATGTTATTCCAAGAAACATAATCTATGACAAACATTCTCATAGGGGAGACCTTACGAATGTTTAATCGTGCTATGGAACTATCGTTCAAATCTCAGACATAAATGTTTATAGCCATTGTATCGCTTTATATAGCTATGAAAATGACAGAGCAATGAAGAAGATAAAGAAGAAGAAAAAAAAAAAAACGTCATAAAAACACGAACTTTTTATTCATCACAGCTCATCTTCCATATACACATAATAAACAGAGAAACGGAATAACACACCATCGCGCACATTAAGCAAAAACGTATGCGTTATCTACAGAGAAAGGCTTAACAAAATGTTTTATTCTTTTTTTCGTTGTTATTTTTTGTTCTTTTAAATTGGCTTTGGTATCAGTTCAAATCTACGACGATTCGAAATAAAAATAGGCTATTTTTCAAACTTATTATTCGACCGCTAGCTTTACAATTTCATTGGTGAAGTATAATATTCGATCAAATCTCGCGTATTCGATTCAAAAAATAAATATCACTACTGTACATACAAAACTTCCCCCGTTTGTATTTCATTAACATGATTCTTAAGCGCGTGTCAGTAATACCTCGAACACATTCAAAACTTCGATCAATTTACATTATCGAAATCAATACCCGTCTTCTTTTCTATTTTTTGTTTGTTTTTAAAATATTAGATCCAGTATTTTTCATAAAAATTTAACATAAGACAACATATTTTTTATAAATTGAGATTTCTTATTCCTTTAGTAAGTTTAATATTTTAGCGAAATATTTCTAAAATCGAAATAAACAAACATGGATAAAATTGCAAAAACACGAACGATTTTTTAAGTTTTCGACATTAATATCTGAATCACTCTTTCTTAGAAAGCATTTCAATTTATTTTTCAAAAATGTGGCAAAAAATCAAGAAAATTGCACATCCATTTTAAACCTCGGCGAATCAACCTAATACGTGCGCAAAATACTGAAAGAACGCACGAATAAGTTTAATTCGTTAGATTCCGTATAAAGAAAAATATTTGTGAGAATTTTAAAATTCCAGAATGAATTAGGCCTACTAAATTTTTAAATTATTGTAAAATATTAAATATTTTAAGGACTCGTAGAGATTTCAAGAACGGAAAAAAAGTTTAAATAATCAATTTAGTTTAATATAAGGTGCTAAAAAGTTAAAACTGAGATTGTTAGTTTAATGAAATTATAAAAATAATCGCATCTTAAGGGGAAAAATTCTTCTTTCTTTATTATTAAGCGTGTTAAAAGTTGAACATTAAAAATTATTGCACGTTACCCGAGCTCGCACACTCTTAATTCATTTTCTGAGTTTTCTTTGCCAATAATATTCACTGAAAGTAGATGACGTAATGACTAGTATGTTGTTTGTTTCTTTTTTTCTTAGAAAAAAAGCTTAATAAAGTAATGTTGTACGCGGAATCTTTTGCCAAAAACCATCAAGTGAAGACAATTTTTCTCCTTTTTTTTTGAACATAAAATCTTTAAGAGTAAGTGGGGTAAGTGCCTACACAAAAATGCATATCTCGATTTTAACAGCTTATAAAAAATGAACCAATTAAGCTAGAAAGCTAAAAATAGAGTGATTGCTCTCATCCGGAACTCGATGGTAAAAAATATCAGGGTAGCAAAATAGCAAATAATTATTTTTATTGTAGGCTAAGAAAAAAAAAAAAAAAAAAATTGAGTAAGGTATTTTCATTTTAGATGCAGAAAATATTTTTAGAGGCTCATTCTATAATGCCATTAATATTGACACATTTTTGTTAAAACAAATTTTCGTATATTATTTCAGTAAACAATTTGTTTTTTATTTAAAATAATTTTTTATCTAATAAAAACACTTGTCTATACTGTATTAATTTTAAAATTTAATTTTTTTTATTGAAAGCCTAATTTTTCATTATACATTATTTTAACCAATTTTTTTATAATCTTGAAATAGTCTAAAGTGGATCATTTTGTTAAATTAAACTTCGAGACTTAAGTTAATTAATATTTTTACTTACAGATCCATATACCGGTATATTAATTTTTGTAATACCGGTATTCAAAATTTTTGTAAAATGATTCGTAACGAAAAAGTAATATTTTCTTAATCACACTTTTACCCCACTTGATTTTAATAATAATTTTAGCAAAACATTTATTAGTCTTTATCACAGAAAATATCAGTAAGTACGCATCACCACAGTCAAACTTGTGCCTTAAAAACCGTGCATTCTTATTGCTTACTGTACACGACCCTTAAAAAAAATTTCATTTCATGATTGTCATCTAAAGTTTTAAATGTGAACGAGGTAATTCGTCGATTAATCGGATAAAATTGATCTCGAACAACTATGAGCATCATAGCGTTATAATAGAACATAATCGACTTTTTTTTTTTCTCCTTCTAATTTATTGAATTGCAATTGCACCTGCAACGAACGAGTAAAGCGGAGGAAGAATCGAAGGGGTGAAGTGAAGTTCCAGTAAGCGTAGAGCGCTCATCATCATCATGCAGCATTCACCGGCAGTCACATAACGCTGTCTTTTTCTAACCCTGAATTATTTTGCCCGTTCTTTACTTCAACCACACTTTTCCCATTACTTTGAGTAAATTGTTTAGCCTTAATATCGTTAGCAGCTCCGTTAGTTCGTTTTTTCGGGATGGTCGATTTCCAAGAGTTGTTCCTTTCGCAACAGAAGCAACAAGCGGTTCGTCCGTACCCGGTCAAGATGCGCCGAAACGCTCTTCGAAAATCGTGATTGAAAATGCTGTAAATGATAGGATTAAGCGCCGAATTGGCATATCCGAACCACGTGAGAATTTTAAAGCACAAGTCACTGATACAAGTTTTACAAAATGCGGAGGTGACGTTGACGCCGAAGAAAGGGACCCAACAAATGAGAAAGATGCCCATGATGAAGCCCAACGTAACGGCCGCTTTATGATCAGACACGTGATGGGAATGTCGTTGAGGTTGTTGTTGTTCGTGATGCGTGGTGGTACAGTTCGGGTTTGATGACCTTTGGCTGCGCGAAGCCGGTGACGAAGAGCGATCGGCCTCCTCGTCCTCGCTGTAGTTTATGTGCGATTGCAATGGTTGCGTCATAGCTCGGATATTACGCACGTGCATTCGGGCGTACATGTAGAGCCTGGAATAGAGAGCCACCATGACGATGCAAGGGAAGAAGAAACTGATGGAGGATGAGACCACCGCGTACGTGGGACTCAGGTCCATCGCGCAACTCGGTGGATCGGTCTGCACGTAATCAGATCTCCGATGAAGTCCTTTGCTGATGGGCAAGAAAGAAACTAGCGCCGAAACCACCCAAATTAGACCGATACTGGCTAACACGATGCGTTTGTTCATTCGACGGTTATAAATAAGCGGATCTCGAATGTGAAAATAGCGGTCTAAGGATATGGCGCACAGGTTGAGAATCGAAGCGGTAGAGCAGAGGATGTCGAAACCCACCCACACGTCGCAGAACTCGGGACCGAACATCCAATAACCTAAGAGGTCGTTGAAGACCGCGAAAACCATGACCAGAGAGGAAACTAAAAGGTCGGCGATGGCTAACGAGACGAGGAACAGGTTACCTAGCTTACGAAGACTACGATCCGTGTAGATGGCCACGCAAACTAAAAGATTACCGGTGATGGAAAGGAAAATGATGACGGAGAGTAAACATCCCACCAAAATGATCTCAGTTAAGGACATCCCCGTGTCCACGGTCGCCGGGGTGGACGAGGCGTCGCCCATCCAATCACTACCATTGTCTGACATTGGTTCAATTGACATCTTGCAATTAGGAGAACGTTTTGGTACATGTCCACAGCTTTCTGTAAATATAATAGGATCATCAAACCAGAGCTCAAGATAAACGCTTACGACCAACGAAACGACAACAAATGACAGAGATCCAAAGCTAAACTTTCATTTTTTGAGTTTTTTAACGCGTAATTTGAAGGAAAAAAAATCGAATTAGCCGTAAACCTACATTTAGCGTAACATTCAGAATAACGATTTTGTGGCCTATTAAAAGTAATAAAAATGAAATTAAACAACTTTTTAAAAAAAAAAAAAAATTAGGACATTTTCAAAAATTCAAAACTAACGGGAAAAAACCACAACATTTCTTTCTTAAAAACAAAAACAGACAATTAAAAAATACAAAATTGATTAAATATAATTATTGTAATTTAATTTCCAAAGTAACCCAAAATAAATATTTAATAATACGAACATATTTTAATTGTGCAATTATCTCACTTTTGCAAACTTCATTGACAAAAAATTGAATTATTAAATACTCCACAATTTTTTTAATTAGAGATTTACGAAAAAAACATGACCTAATAATAATTTCTTTCCCCAAAAAAAAAAAAAAAAAAAAAAAAAAAAAAAATTTTGAGACAAATATTTAATTTAACGTCCATTGTATTTGAAACCGCTTTGCTGAACTTAACAAAATAAAATAACTTATTAAATACATATTTCAAAAGTTAATAAATATAAAAAACGTTTTGCGAAAAGATAAAACCAATCTTAAATTTAAAAAATTTATAGACTATTATATGATTATTATTTTTTTAAATAATAAACACAAATTAAATAAAAACTCCCGGTATTGACTTTTTTTTTAATACTTTGAGAGTTAAAAGACTAAAATGCTTGTTTACATTCTTCGTCGTACGGCACCATAGTTTTACAACCCGTTTACAAAATCAATAACATTAACTTATAGTTAGAATGTAAATCAACCCACAAAGTCTAGTCTACTAAACTTCTAATTAATAATGCCATCTACTAAATAATTGCCGTTATAAAAGTAATTCAACTTTAAACGAATGAAATAAAACCGCTAAAAAATTCGAAAAAAGAAAAAAAGAGTGGTAGGTACGATAGAAACAAGTTCAATTCGATAAATTGGCCGTAATGTGGTTTCGTTGAGTTTCCAATTGCCGTCTCACCGTCAACTTTTATTTATTTTGCCCTCTCTTCCGAGTCATTTCATAAATCAATTTAAATATTTCATTAGCGTTACACCGCCGCGCTCAGTGCACCACCAACGCCGGATGAAACCCAACGTGATAATAGCTGTTGCAATCGTTCTAACCGAATTTATTTCTCGGTGACAAGTGAAATAGCCGGCAATTGGCGAAATAGTCGCCAAAAATGCGGCAAACCGCAGTCGAAAAATATACAATACACGCTCCACTCGGATACAAAAAAAAAATATATATATAAAAAATAGAACAGAACAAGGCGTAATTTAAAGGAAATACGACGTTTAAAACCCAAATAAATTACAAAGCAACTACAATCTGGAGTGTTAGTCGCGTATTTATGACCTGCTGCCGACATCTGACATCTCTAAGGAGTCGTAATTCCTTCTCCCAGTCAAGCCTCATTACGTTCAAACTTAGTTTCCAAAGGCGCAGTTAAAAAACTATTTAAAGAAGATGGAAGCGCTATACAAAGTCAGTGTTAAGACGCGAGATGAAGACGAGGAGGAGGAGAGGGATAAACATCAGTGCGGAACGTCAGTTTTTGCGACAAAACTGATGGTTATATCGACGGTGGTAAAAACAAAAGATAGTGGGTATGAAATTTGAACCTACAGTAAAAGCTCGAGCACTTTTTAAGTGTATGAAAATAATAATAATCGCTCGGGTGAAATTAATAGGTGTACTAACTTTTTGTAGAAATTGTTTTTAACATACTGTCTCGAGGTGAAAAATTATAACACAAATAAAAAAAAAAAAATTTTTTTTTTGTTGTTTGGGATCAATAAAATGCACCCAGCTCTTAGTATTCAACCCTCGTAAATTTCAAAACGAAATTAACATTCTGATCCAGCATCTTCAGTATGCGAGTAATGCGCTCGTAGCGTAATACGCAATTACCAATGTCTTAACCAAAATAATCAATTCTTAAATTGATTATTACGTTAAAAAAAGGACGTTTCGAGAAAACAAACTTGTAACACGTTTTGATTATCAATATAAAAAAAAAATGTTTATGAAAAATAAACACGCAATATTACAAGTTAAATTTAATAATTATTATTAAACTCAAAATTCAACTTAAAAATAAATATTTTAATCAATTGTTTTATAGATGCTTACCATGGACGAGAATATTATAATCTTTTCTATATTTTTCAAATGAAGAATGGGTTGAAAAATCTGAGAACGGCGCTTTAATTAACGACACCGGGGAAACGGCATTCAATTTACCAATTTGTAATACACAAAAAAAAAAAGCGTGAGTGAAACCGTAAATGATGAAGGATTAAGAAATGAGAGAGAGAGAGAAAAAAAGTAGATAAATAAAGAAAAGCTAGGCACGAGAGAGCTAATGTTATTAAAAAATGATAAATTATCATATAAAAAGTAGCTGGTGGCGATAAATTGCAGACTAAATAAATAAAAACTGCGTTTTAATAATATAATAAAGTATATACCGTACTGTATGAAAAAAAAATCATCTTGAAAAGCGAAACAATTAAAAAATGACGTCGCGAGAACTGAAATAGAAAGGCGGTTAGTAGAGACCTGACGACGCTTCCACGACTGAAAAACGACTTTGGGGATGTCATTTAAGGAGAAAAAGCGCGATGGGGCTAAACTGCCAATTTTTTTCCGTCTTTGCATCTTGAGACGAAACTTTGAAAAAAAAAAAAAAAGACCCACCAACCACTATTTATAACCTTCTGCATGTCAAAACTCAAATTGCTTTATAACCATTACTACAGCGTCTTTTTTTAAAAAAAAAAAATATCTACGTTACGCGCTTAATAATATTTATAACGGAGTAACTCGGTAAGAAGTTAATAATAAGCAATATTTTTATATTTATTGTCGATGATAAAACAAAAACCATATAGATCATTCATGGCGGGCTTCTAAAAAACATAACTCAATTTTAAAATAATTTAGAGCTTCAAAGACAAAATATTGTTTTAAATTTCTTAAAAATTTTTGTGGTTTTAACATGTTGTCATAATTTCATTTTTTTACTTTAATAAAAAAACCAGACCAATTTTTCCACATTTTTTTCAACAAAAAAAAAACTTTCAATCAGTTTACAAATTCGGATGAAAAATGTATCAGAAACATAAAATTTAATATTGTCATTATACTAGTAGAAAGTTTTTGAAGTTAAAATTTAATTATTTAAATTAAAACGTCAAATATTTGGTTAGTCTGCTCAAACTAATTTATTGCAGAAATTTAAAATGAATCCAAATACAGTATAATAATTAAAATTAGAAAGATAATGCACCCATATAAAAACAACAATTTTAATACAACAGTATAAAGATGACTACTGTATAAAATACAGCGCCTAAATTATTCACCATCATCGTTTTAAATTTAAATTTTTTTTTTTTTGGAAATGTGATTAATAATGTAGTTTTAAATAAAGCTCTTAGCTATAAATTATAACCAACTTTTAAAACACAATAACAATATAGTGTAGCACGTCGATTTATGTACGAGAAACTTGCAAGGATACTGTACAGTACTTTAAAATGCATAACTGTGACCTAACTACTGCATATTTAATTCGATTCTTATAAATATTTAAAGAAAAGTGTCACAGGCGGTGACCTAGAGTCGTGGCACGTCGCTTAGGGAGTCAAGGAAATGCAAAAAAGGAGAAGAAAAAACCCATTGAATCGAGATCAAAGCACCTTAACTTAAGGCTTACCTAACCCCACTATCACCGAAGTTAACGATGGAAGAAGTCATTTTCCATCTCGTTACGATTCTGAAATTTATTTTAAATGAGCTTTTAAATTTTAAATTTATCTCTCTACGTTATGAATGCGAAGAAAAGAAATATAACGTAGAATCGGCAATGACAATTCCGACTTTCGACTTGGCTAACAAACTTATTTTGTTAAATTTTCACGAGGAAAAGTAATATGAGCAAAAACTGGCCGAAAGCGAAGACTTTTTTTACTCGCCTAGTATGTATAGGAAAATGCCTTGGTTCGGATCCATTAACTCATCCGACGAATTTGGAAATCCATTAACTTTACACCTAATAATACAATGGGGGTTATGAAAAGGGTGAGGAAAAGTCCATTAAATTTGATCATCCATGCAGCAAAGATTCAATTTAGATTAAGTCTAGTTTCTCGAAACAATCAAATTCTCTATAAATTAACTTCATCCCGAAATTACGCTTAATCTACTAAAAATCTAATTTTAATAGTGTTATATACTGGCATTCGTTATTCCGCCAAAAACATTTCTCATTTTCTTCCACAAACTTTCCCCGCCCGCACTTCCTCCACCTCAATATTTTGACAGTTTGACGCTTTCCCAAAAGCAAACAATCTTAATAACATTGACGTTTCGCTATTTTTTTTTACTTCAATTTTTAGTAGCGTATTTTAATTTTGTATTCGGTATTTCCAAACTTTTAATTCGATAGAAAATTCAGTGCTTCGTTTTATTAAAAATAAGACGTGCATTATGTTCGCGTCTCTTCCAAAAACTAAATTATGTAATCAGGGCGTAATTAAAAAGCTTCACGTCAACGACTATTGATACATCTTCGACGCTTTTTTTTTTTAGTCAACCGCTAAAAATGACTGACAAACTTGCTGATATCACGCATTTAAATTGAACAATAAAGAAAAATAGAGCATCGAGCGAGCAAAATTGCCGCGACAATTTTCGTAGAAAAACCCCATAAAATACTAAATAAGTCGCGCATAAAAATTTAACACTTTATTTTATTTTTCAATTTTATTGTACTCCCGTGTATAAGAATTTTGACAGTTTTTGCAAAAAATATTAAACCCTACCGTAGCAATATTTTCATTTAGATGCGTTAAAAAAAATCCAAATTGACGAAATAAAAATCAATGAAAAATATTGGGGCCAATTGGAAAAGAATTCACTTTGGCTTCGTTATATATTCTTCAAATACGGTAGATAACAATTTTAAATAAATAATTAAATCTAAAAAAATTGAAATATTTAAAAACAAATATCAGTTCCAAAATGTAAAAATCAGTTCCTATACCATTCGTATTAAGGTTTTACTCCTGCTTGTTTTAGTGTTATAAAATGCTACGCGGCAGATCTTATACATAGTTAATTATCTGTTTTTTTTTATTCAAGCAAATTTATCTAAAATCGAGCGCAAGAAAAAAAATTTGGTTTCCTTAAAAAAAATTTAAGTTTCCTGAAAAAAAAAATGTAATTTTGTCAATACTATCATCACATGGTTTAAAAGCAAAAATGCATAATAATTATTTTTTTGTACAACAGTACTATTGAAATTACTGCATATAAATGCTTTTTTCTAAATTTAAATAGTCTCAAAAAATTAAATGCTGCATACCGTACCTAGAAACCGGGTTTTCATTAAATCAGCGAAAATAAAAACTACGGTATCAGTTCCTTGCGGCTTTTTGCGAGTGAATTGAAATTAATATGCAAAACAATTTATCTTTTTAGTTTATAATTAATCTCAATACATAATTATACCGGCATTAAACATGTCAATAAATCTTGTTTTTTCCCCCTCTTCAACATTTGCTTTCGAAGCGTATAGACAATTATTTTTTAATTAGTCTACATCATTCCTGGTATTTTCCATTCAAATTTTCATTAAAGCGATCTTCTAATTCAGAGTTTATTTAAAAAACAAAATTATTCACATTCAATTATCCTAGCAATAACAAAATATTTTTTTATTGCGTACCGGTACCTATATATAATTTATTACGCCCCCTCGTGAAATGTATCTATTTGAGAGATTAATGAAGAGACGCTTTTTGCCAGAAATCTTCAGGTCGGGAGAACATTTCAGATGCAAATTTATTAATCTAGGTTTCAACCTTATCTTTCGTTCAAAAATTACGAAAACGAAAAAAAAAAAGATTACAAAAATTTTCTAAATGCGTAATTATTAAACAATCGCAAATACATTTCCTTTCAAACTGTATCTCGTATATTTAAAAAAACGTAAATCCAATTTAATTATTATAACGTTTCCAGTACATAATTATTATAAATTACGTCAATGTTATTTGAGCATCGAATTAAAAACGTTAAATGAAACATCGGCTTATTTCCAAAGCAATCGAAATACTGTATGTGGGAAAAATTCTTTTCTATTTATTCGTTGCGTCGAGCGAGAATGTGGTTCCGTTCATCTATCGAAGCGTGCGTTAACCAATCACCGATCCGAAAAGCACTTAAGAGTAATAGCTTAATCTATCAAAAGCGTGAATATGTGAACCGCTCCCCCCGTATAATATTTGGCGCATACGAAAATAAGGGTTCGAACGTTATTACGGACTAATTTTACACCCCGCTTGTAGTGCACGGAATCTGGCAGAATTCAGATTAGACTCGGATAAGATCACCGCCCCACCCGTTCCCAGATCATAAATAACCGAATAAGAAAATAATACGAACAAAATTAATCTCGGGGAAGTTCAACTGTTGCGGTTGCACGTGTCGATTGCACCGGTGCAGGATTTTCGCCGAACCTAAAATTAGAATAGAATGTTTGGCTCAATCTATGAATAGATACGCACCGCCATTTCAATTAAAATAATTGACGGGGCTAAAAACGTGGTGATGTTGGACGAGAAAGTTGGAAGAAGTCGGTTTTGAACAATATTAGCAATTACTCGGAGCCACCACCTACGAATTCTTTCGTGACAGGCGTCGACGTGGAATAAAATTTACAAAACGTACAAATAAATAAAAATAAAAAAAGAATACGAAGTCGGTGATAACAATAATAACGCTCGTAAATGCGGAAAATAATATTCAAACATTATTTTGTACAAATGTCGACAGTGATTGCTTCGCTGCGTCAGTCGATGAATACTACAAAACACCGGCTTTCGAATACTGTACATGTATTCGCTTTGGTTTCAACGACGGTGATATACAGTTTCACAAAAATGGCTGGAAGCCAAAAAAAAAATTTATCTTTTCTGCAGCATGAAAAGCAATCAAAAACTTTGAATACTGTATTTGATAAACATTGTCGTCGTATTAAATTTAAAAATCAAAATCTATTTATTTTGATAGTATTATTTTGGAACATTTTTCAATTTTGAGCGTACAAACATTATTTTGTAGGAAATCTTCGATTTTACGCGCATTTGTAGCTCGTGCATTATAGGCTATTTTAGATCAATAAATTTTGAGAATAAAATAAAAACTATTACTCAAATAAATTTATATAACGCATTCAATTGAATCTAAGACGCACTTTATACACCATTTTAAGATCTCTGAGAAAGTAAAAGCAAAAATTGAAGCCTTTTCGATTTTTTTTCTCCCATCCCATAGACGACATTCAAATTAAATTTTTGTTTTCATGCACGTGAGAAATCCGCATTCTGAAACTCACACAGTGATTAATGTTATCAAAAAAAAAAAGCACTATGAAGCCGAATTGAAACGAAAAATTATTTTATATGTAGATAACTAATATAGTAATAGAGTTTGCAAGCGCTGTGAAATTCCATACATTATACTGGTAAATAAAAATATTCTGTAGATAAAGTATATTTTCTTGGTCTTACAATCCAATACAAAAAAGATTTTTATTTTTTTACTTCAAAACTTACGGGTGCGCAAAAAATGTAATTACATTTAAAATAATTGTAAACATTTCGCCGCCATTGGAAATTAACCCGTGTCATAAAAATAAATTATTTTAATACTCATTCTTGAGTTAAAAACAACTCCAAACTCTATAAATATACAAAACTTAAAATGTTTTGAAATGCACACAATTTTCCACAAACATAAAAAAATGAAGTGTAAACGCAAAATCGGAGTTACGCATTGTTTTAATCGCATATTTCTATTGGCTTTTAACGTGAAAAGCAAAGACATCATTCTACTGTACAATTGTATTTCTAAAGATGTCAAGAACACGTTAAAACCTACGCAGCTTACACAAAAATAGTTCGCATTTTTTAAAAAAAAAATGTTACCAAAACAAGTTTTATTCCCTAGTAAAAAAAATGTTTCTACACGTAAATACTATCCCTTCAATTTTGATTTATTATTATTATTTTGCCCCAAACGCAATTCTCCAAAAATTTGAGTTAGTAAACCCGCCTATTAGAAATTTACTACGAAAATTTGCATAAGAAATGTAGGCATAATACGAGCATCCTTGCATAATGATTGGCATCAAAATGTTATTCGCGTCTTCTGTTAAATATAACGAAATTTAATCCGTTTGTTGAAACAAATGCTTTTATTTTCACGCCGACGAGTTAAAATAGGCCAGAAAAGTTGGCAACGCGAATGATGGACTTAAAGAAAGCGTTCAACGTACGTTGTTGCTATCCATCTGATTGGCATTTCTAAAATAATTATCTCGAACTTAGAACTTTTCGCCAACTTTTAAGAAAAACTTGCAGTCGTCTGACTCGTTTCCGAACCAAATTTCAGAAACTAAATGTCTCGTTGAAAATTTTTTTTTATTTAAAGCGATGTTCATTAGTTTCAAAATGTCGCGAGAGTCTACTAATTGAGTAGACCTATTAGTACTTCTGATCATCCAGTAAAACTTTAATCAGACAAAAAACGTTAACCCAGACTGAAATTGGGGTTAACTTCATTTTAGTACAAGTACAACATTACGATGAACATTACATAAAAATTTAGAATTTAGAGCTGCATATAGGGTTAAAAATGTACTTCTAAGAAACTAATAAATGTAGCAAATATCTAATCAATGCACAGATAGTTTACTAAAATATATCAAAATTAGTCAGTAAAATAAACAAGAGTTCAAAAAAAAATATAAATCACTAATTTTAAGAATCCCCCTTTGAATTTGATAATAAAAAAGTTACACTATTGTTAAACAACAAAATTTTATTATTCAAACTCCACCAAAAATCGAGCATTAAGTGCTTGTGTTTAACTCATTCCTCAAAATGGTAGTGTTTTCAAATGCTATTATAACGTAGATTCTATGATGAAACAATTTCAACTTTAAACACAAAAAGAAATAAAAGATATTCCCTAATCTTATTATGACAATAATTTTTTATTAAAGACTAAAGACAATGAGAGGAAAAAATAATCTTTAAAAAACTTGAATTGAATAAAATGTGCCTTTATTCTAAGCCGAGAAATATCATTGTTTAATGTTTCCATCCCCCCCTCACATTCGCATTTTATTTATTTGCGAAGAAAAGAGAAGACATATTATTTTCTTAAAATATTGTCGTTAAGTAGTGCGACGGCAGACGCCGAAAAATAACGTTCAATTTAACTCAAATTTCATCTCAAATTACATCTTTGTCGGTGCTCGTTGTCAAACTAAATTTGCAACTCGAGAATCTAAACTTTACATCTTCGTGCGAGAGTACATCTCGTAAATAGCTGTCATCGGATTAGATCGGAACAGATTCAGTTCTTCTCATTTCTTCTACTTACTTTTTTCTTTTCTTAGAAAAACGTTCCTGTTCTAAACGAGCGCATTTGCCAGCTAATTGAACAACCCCAAACCGTTTTCTATCTAAAATCGATTCCTAGAAATTGGTTATATATTATTTTCTCCAAAAGAAAATACGGTATATCTTTATTGGCATTTTCAATTTCATTTTCCTTGCCAACTGGATGGCTTCATCTATTTACTTCCATTGTTCAAAATAACAAGCGAAAATAAAAAAGAAATTTAAAATTCAGTACCTTATTAGATAAACTGTTTGGAGTGAAATTTGCGAAAGCAAAAAAACCTTATCTTTAGTAAAAAATTCGTAACTTTACTTGGTAAACTTTTATAAAGTATAAAATTTAACATATTAAAACATAAAATCCGTTTTAATTAAACCGCAATTATAAATAAAAAATATTAATAAAATATTTATTTTCAAAAAAATCGTTTTCATTTGACCATAGGAAGTTGTTATTCTGCAAATACTACTATCGTCTGCATGTATTATGTATATTATTAATAAAATTAAGTTCATATTGCGCGTTTCTCCCTCCTCTTTTTTATTTTACGTTTTATCTCCGAATAATATTATTTGAAGCAAAAAAAAAAAAACTGATCTATTGATTTTTTAAGAGCAAAAAACCCTTTAAAATTAGCTTCAAATATTGTTTAATTAATAAAAACTAATATCTACATCTAGCATTAAAATAAAATAAATTAAACGCAGTTTTATTTTCCCCAAACAACATATCAAAAAAAAAACAAAAAAAAAAACATAAGATTTAGCAAAAAAGTTATTTATTTATCTCATGAAAGATATCTCTCTCTCTCTGTGTCTCGTTTAATGGGTAAAACCGCTCGACAGTTACAAACGTGCTAACAGCTGTTGCAAACAAATTCATTCAGTTGGTGACAGCAACACTGCTAAAATTCTGGCACAATTTAACGCCAGTCTGTCCCATTTAATAAATGAGAGCTGCATTTAAAATGCAATTTCTCAGCGCATTCGTTTTCTCACTTTATTTTAAATCCCATATATATTCAAAAAAAAAAAAAAAAAAAACACGAACAGATTATGTTCCAAGAATTTGATGAATGAAAATATTTTGTTGCCAAAACAGTGAAAGAAAACGGATATAACATCAAAGCATTTGTAGCAATAAATTATCCACACTGGTTTTTTTTAGCATAGCCTACACGTGTATAATGAACCCTATATGACAATCATTTTAATATGTCGTACCAGTTGTAATCGACAAAAAACGAAACTGGAAATTATGTACAGTTAAAATCGTACAATACCGTATTTTCTATGTTTTTTTATCCAATACTGTATTATAAAATTATAAAATTACAAAAGTAACAAATATGATTATTTGCTGTTTTGAAATACTGGTATTAAAAGTGCACTCTATGATTACAACCGTAAAAGCGGAGTAAAACTTTCTTTAAAAAAACATGGATATAACAACGACAATAGAGCCTATTGTGCTATATAAAAACATGAAAACAATCAAAATTAAAGCTTTTATTAATCTTCCACTGTTTAACTCTCATTAGTTAAAAATAAAACAGTAGTCT
>JAQGAY010000688.1:0-21805 GCA_034698085.1 Polydesmus angustus | reverse complement strand
TCCGCCGCGACACCTCCGCAGCGCCACCTGATGTCCGCTGCCGCTGCCTCTCGCATAATATTTAAAGCGTATTAACGATGCGACGCGCGACGTCAAAAGTGGACGGCGGGTCAGAGTTCAAATGACGATTAAAAAGCGGCGCGAAACAGGAAGTGAGTAGGGGAGGAAGTATTTCACATATGTGGCGCACGTCGCGGCCATTTTTCTCTTTCGCCCGGAGGGGAAGATATAGCTGGGAGTGAATGGAGATAGTGCAGTAGCAGCAGCATCAGCAGCCGTGGCGGAGTGGTTGTACTGTAGTGAGTTGAAGAGGAAGCGGGAATTGAAAATTAGAATTCAAAGCACAGAATGAGAGCGGAGGAGCACCTCCAAATCCAACAGCCAATTACCTCAAAGGACCACTTTGCAAAATGGAGAATAAAAGATAAAAAGCGAGCGGAAAGATATATAGAGTAAAAAAAAAAAAAAAGGAAAGAAAGAAAGAAAGAAAGAACGACGCGTATAGACGTCTAGATGAAGTTATAGAGGGCGCCACTTCTAACTTCTAGTATTACGTCCACCATAGATCTTTTTGCAAAAGACAAGATAACTGTGTTTCGCAACCTTTTTTTTTATTTTGTTGGTCGTCAAGGCACGCGAATCAAATTATATCACTGCCGCGACGGCATTGTATTCGAACAAGGGAAAACGGTGTTACAAAATTTTTGTTAACAGAATTCTTAATTTTTGATTCAAAATCACTCGCAGAAAAAAAAAACGTCATTACAGTGCGTTAACATAATTTTTTTTTAATAATTACCGTAGTTAAGCTTTTTAATAACGCAATTTTTATGTAACAAGAAAAATTAAAATGATGCTTTACGATACGCTAAAAAAGCAATGTTATGTTGAACTTTCTTGGTCTTAAAAAAATGTAAACTTCTCATTATAAAAAATAATGCAACTGTGCTTTAAAAATATATGAAACTTATGCTAAAATGTTGAGCATAAAACGTTAAACTGTTGCCAAAAAAATGTCAAACTTCAGCAAAAACTAAGTTAAAAATTTCTTTTAAAAAGCAATTAAATTTTGCTTTAAAAAAGTTAAAATTTCGTAATTAAAAGAATTAAATTTAGCTCAAAAAAAATTAAATTTTGCCATAAAAAAATTAAATTTTGCCATAAAAAAATTAAATTTTGCCATAAAAAAATTAAATTTTGACATAAAAATATTAAGTTTTGCTATAAAAGAAATTAAATTTTGCTATAAAAGAAATTAAAATTTGCTATAAAATAATAAAAACTGACAATAAAATAACTAAATTTAGCTGAAAGTGTACTGTAATTGATTCTTTCTGCAAAGATAATATTGTTGATGAAATTTAACTTAAAAATAAAATTTAGCTTAAAAAATACATAATATAGAATAAAACATTTAAAGCAAAAATGTCTTAAAATAAATTACTTTCAAATATCCAGAAATCAGTAGCTTAAACTCGCAAAAAAACAAGCATTTCTTTTTAACATAAAAATCGCAAAATTTGCGAAAAATCTTCAAATTCAGCATTAAAATAAAATCTATTTTATTTTTTTGCTTAAAAGCAATAACTCGGTTGATTCGACGGAGCAACTTGTAGTAACTCGATGCCAGGCACGCGGCACCTCAGTTAAGAAACAGTAACTATCGAAAAGAGCGCGCGTATAGAAACGAATGCGGTTTCATAAGTTACGCGCATTCAGCAGAAAAAAGGCGTCGGTATGAATCCAGCGTTGAGATAAACCAACCCGCCGCCGCCGTCTATACGCGTGTCTTTCTCCTGGTGCAAGGAGGCTACGTGCACTACTACTAGTCTACTACGCTACATAAAACGCAAATTTTCCTCGTCATTTACTTAATTCGCTAGAAATTACCGCAACACCGTTTCATCGGTTACGCTCATTCCTCAAAACATTTCTCTCCGCACGCCCACTGCCGGCCGTGGCTCATCACATTCGGCACGGAACAAGTGGTGCGCGCCAAATTTACGACCGGCAATAAGCAAAAGCTTTGATCGATAGCAAATATCCATTATCGAGAAATGTGGAAAAGATAATACAGTAGTAACCATATACCTTTTTTTTCTCGATCTATCTATCTCTCTCTCTCTCTTTCTCTCGCGTTATTTTATGTGTATAAAAATACGCGCGGTGAAAAGTGGCGGCAAATTTCATTCTTTCCTGCTCGCGTTAATAAACTTCACGCGTTTACACTTCATTTCGATTCGATTTTCATGACAAACTCCGTTAAATATTTAAATTTTAATGATGTTTACGTATTAAAGCTCACGAGAGAGAAAAAGAGAGAGAGAGAGAGTAAGAGAAAGAGAGTGGCACGCTCAGCGTTATGTTGCGCGTCAAAATAACTGATAAAAAATACATTTTATTACATGTCATTTTTTCTAACGTGGAATTTAATATCGACGTGGCGCCGACAAAAAAATTAAAAGAAAAGATGGATAAAACTATTCGGCGTGGTAATTCTCTAATGTCAGGAGGTAATCGGAAAGGGATGTACGAAAAATTATGTCAATGGGAGAAAAAAAAAATGCTATGAAAAATTAATCTTTTTTTAATATAAAAAATCGTGTTAAATAGTAATAAAAATAAAAAAAGGACTATAATCAAAAAGTTCGGGGTACCAAAAAGTTCGTAGTAACAAACAATTCGCCTATTATTGTATAATTATGGTACAGTGTGTAGGCTATTGCACGCGTTATAATAAGGCATGATAGCCATCCTACATGTACTGTATAGCAGCAATAATCGCTCTTAAAAATATTAGACAAATATTAAGTTATTCGGAAAACACGACATTAAATGATCGGTCTCTTCACAATCGAAGGGCTCAAAACAAAAACAACCTTAGTCCAAAAAATAAAATTTTCAGGGAAAGAAAAACAGATTTGGACAACAGCTGTTTTGAAGAAAATGAATGCAAAAGCGGATAATGCTTTTAACATACTGTATTTTTCATTTTTTGGACAAGCGTTGCTTTTGTCGTTATAGCCGAGTTTTAATGTACTTGTTTCGTAAATTATTTTTTTTAGAAAGTGTCCGAAACACTTACCATTTAATGAAATAAAGCCTTCGTTCGGATAATTGATGCTCTATTGTACTGTGAAATTCGAAACGCATAATACTGCTATTTTCGTTGCACTTTGAATGCTATTTTACTGAGAATTTCGTTGTATTTCGAAGCAAATGTAGCCTTATCGGGTACTAACAATGTCATTGTACAGTTCTTAGAAATTTTTTCTACCAAACATTTCGCTGTAATACGAGTATGTTCTTTGTAGCTTTTGTTCTTTTATATTCTTTTTTCCTCCTTATTCGACTTAAAAGCGTTACATAATTATTACACTAGATTAGATATCCTAAATTAAAATAATTTTCTTAAGTAATCACACAAATACTATATAAATTATAGTTTTTCGTATACCGATATTTTATCTTTACATTTTTGGCTTGAAAAAAAATTACCATTTTTTTTTTATCTCAAAAAAGGGTTTTTATCAATTTGTAAACGAGATATCCTGAAATTAAAAATGCGAATCTATCGGTAAAGCAGTACCGGTGTAGTAATTTATTTAAATAATAATAAAATAAATTAAGAAAAATATTACATTTCCAAAAAATAATATTAATCTCCGTTTTTGATAAATAATTCTATAGCCAGTAAATTAGTTTTGCTTTTCGGAACTCTCGAATCCTACTCCATCGCACAATGACCTTAACTTCGTCGAATTCTGCGACTAATCCACGGAGACCTTACCCTGCCCTCGCCCTTCCTCGCTACTCTACATACAGTACCAACATTTCTTTCGTGAATTTTTAATTTTTATTCGGATTTCATCATCAACAACAAAGAGTGATAGAAGTTGAGCAACGCTGTGCCAGACTCCAAGACATTAACCATCAAAAATATTATATAATGGCAATAAACATTTAGATAAATGGCAGAAGAAAGTCCATCAGGGAAACAAAAAACGTAAAGCAATACAAAGAAAATTAGCAGCTCGTGAATATTTTGACATGATTAAATACGACATCTTCCAAGAGATATTAACCATAGCGTGCGCGTAATTGCATTTCTTGATGGCTAAATTTGATTATTTAGAGTAGAAGTAATCAAATTTAACAGTCAATCTTAGACAACTAGCGAAATTAAAATGTGTGCAAATAACAGAATTAGCTACGCAGTGCTGTACGTAATATAAACTACTAATCGGCGTTTCGAAGTAGAACTGAGCACGCTAGAGATACAGCTGAGAAAGGAATAAATCAATGTCTCCGAACATACAGTAGTAGTTATCGACTTACAAAACATTTTAATATTTTGGCGGTGACCAAAAAACACTTTTAACAAATTAACGTTAAATTACGTCAAACAAAAATTTAGTTTTAAATAACAAAATTTTAACCAGTTTTTCAAACAACATTATGAGCGTTGCAGGTTCATAAATTCATCAGCAGCCTATAAAAGGATAAAAGCTGCAGAATATCAATAATTTTCTTCGCAATGGTTTTCTAAATGTTTTAAAGTTTCTCAATATTTTGAAGTTTTTTAAGTCAAATATTAATGAAAAAAGAAAGAAAATAAATAAATAATTTTCTAAATCCACATTTATTTTATATTCTTTCAAAAAAAAATTTCTGTTTTGGCGTCAAGAAAAGATGCTAAATCATGGGATAATTCGATCGTATGATATATAGGGTGTTCGTTGGATGACGTTAGTTTTGAAACATGAATAAATCAATAGAATTTTAATGAAAATAAATTATTTTATTTTATATTTTTATTAATTAACATCTCCCATTAATAATAATAAACAATTTTTAGAATATGACCTCTAAAACTGAGTCGGCACGAGTAAACGCGCTCAATTTGACGGCTAAAACTTTTGCGGACTTCCAGCCTGCACCTGCCGACTGAACCTCGGCATATGCCGGCATCTACCATAGGATTAATGGGAATTTCCTCGAGCGCATTAACACGCGCCGACTCAGTTTTAGAGGTCATATTCTAAAAATTGTTTTTTATTATTATTAAATGGGAGGTGTTAATAAATAAAAATATAAAATAAAATAATTCACTTTCATTAAAATTCTATTGATTTATTCATGTTTCAAAACTAACGTCATTCAACGATAAATCAAAATATTTTTTGGTCTATAGGATTCGTGTTTGTCAATAAAAATCATAAAAATTATTTTAATAAAAATGATGTCATCGAAATGAAAAATTCAATAAATAATTATTATTGCCGGTATAATGTTGTGTTATGGTTTACTGAAATAGAAGTTTATACACATTTCCAATCCGGAGTTATAAATTCTTGTATTGAAAATGTCGTACCACATGCATTGACGCTTTCTTTCTGCGCGTTATTAAAATAGAAGTCTAAAAATTTAAAGAAACACAAAAAAAAATTGTTTCCAAAACTAATAAGCACGATAATTTCCCTGAAACTACTTCAATTTTTTCTTCGTTTTAATTCAAGATTTGAGATATTAATCCCTCGATCGAATTTCTCAAACTAACCCACCATGCACCTACTTGAGACATACGCATTGACAGGAGAGAGTGCCACGCCTGTATCGAGTAATTCCTTCGTCGGATTATCCGTCCTAAGTGTTTTCAGAAAACTTATTCCAATTTCAATACTCTCGTTTATTCGTTCCAGGAAAACCCATCTCTCTCTCTCACTCTCTCTCGCCGTCAATCCATCCACGATTTCCATCTTTTCTTCGCCAACCGTTTATTTGCTTTCACTTTATCAACCCTCGATTACGCTGCACTCAATTCAATTACATTATTTGACTTTCTTTTCAAATTTGTTCGCTCATCTTTTTACAGCCACTCGCATTGCTTGCTTTGCCATCGAATCCGCCATTGTAAACAACAAAAAAGAAAATAAGCATTCGCGTTTGACGAGCAGAAAATTCAAATTCACAGCATTCGTTTCTTGAAAAAAAATTTATTAAAGGGCGTTTCGAATTAGTCAATTACGATATGTCGATATAATAAAAACGATCAAGAATAAAGATTGTAAATAGTTAAATACGAAGTATTTACCGTAGACTCCATTCTCCCCTTTCCAAGTCCGTAATTGATTCGTTCATTTTTTTTTTATTTAGTTGAGAAGTTTTTTTTTTTTAGTTCCGCCATCCGTTAAAAATATTATGTTTTAAAAGTAAAAAAAAAATTATATTGGGTTATAAAATGTTTTTATTATGTGAATGAGAAAAATAAAATATTTGGATGAGGAATTGCGATTGAGACTTTTCAAAGTAAAATTTAATAGATGAAAAAGTTGAATACAGTTTAACTTGGTTAAAACGTCCATGGATGCAAGATTATCTTTAGGACGTAATGTCATTTTTCAGTAGTTTCGGAGAAAAATTTCAGGAAAAACTCCAATTTTAGCATCAAGAAAAAACGTTAACCTCTGTTATAGCGTTAAAAAAAAGTTAGAAAACTGCTTCGATTTTTTATTTACAAAATTCTTTGCAATATTGTCTCAAATTTAATTAACGTAAATTTATAAATTTCCCGTAAAATGTAAGGTAATTTGTATAGCGCACGCATGGTTATTTTGAGTTTTTGTGCGAAAGACTAGAGAAGTACCATAACATCTAAAAATAAAATGTAATGTAGAAATAATAGTTACCATAAATAGACGCTTATTATTCCATAATTATACAGCACGGCCAAATGTTAATAACGCGTTATAGCCGTAGCATTGACGCAAAATTTATAAGCAAATTTAAAAAAAAAAAAAGAGTCAATAAGTGAACATTTTAAAAGCAATAGGTGAAATATGGCAAGCAAAAAAAAAAAAAAAAAAATGAAAAAAAGCGAAACAATTTTGGTATAAAAACTGCAATTTTCATGAAAGGGAAGTGAATGAAAAGTGGAATTTTTAAAGTAAACAGCGAAACGCTTTTTTCCTATAAATTGAAACTCAATAAAAAAAATTTTTTGAATAGAAAAAGGCAAAATTTCATAAAAGTCAAACAGTGATATATTATTAGATAAAAAGCAACGATTGCGCTGTAGAATTCGGAACTTATGTAAATAAGATTAGTGCAGCCCTCAAATTATCCCAGATTTTATAACATAAATACCTAACATTTTCTTCACTGAGTACTGGAGCGATTTTTTTTAATTATTTAATTGACATTTTACTGACTTCCGCTAATTGTCGTATATTTAAATATTAATTTTTAAAAGCACAATTATTGAGGTCCATAAACAGTGTCAAAATGTTAAACTTTAAAAGATTATTGTAAAATAAGTTCTGCATTTCAACATAATTATTACGATACGTACTGTAAATATTTTTTGTGTTAAAAACTTGAAACTACCGTATTCTTATTTCTATGGCATTATTTGTTCCGCTTTATTTTCTTCATCAATATTATTATTACCGATATACTATTGTTGTTGCAGTTATTATGAATAATGATCAAAGTTGCACAGTTATTAAACATTGTTTTTGGTAAACAAACCACTATTATGATAACTTGAATAATAATTTAAATAAACCACGAAATGTTTACAGAACCAAAAGTAGAAACCGAATTATTAATTTTAAGAAAACAGCATTATTCAATTAAAAAAAAAAAACAATAATAAAAAAATAATTTTTAAATAAACCAAAAATAAAAATTTAGATTTGAAAAATCTGATATTTAGAGCAAACAATAATTAAAATAAGTCAGGATGTGTTACTAATGAGGTACTTCAATTGCATCTATCGATATACCAAAACTCACGCTAATGATGAAACCTCACCAAAATTGAATAAAATTATTTTTTTTTAAATAATAAATACCAAAAAAAAAAAAAAAAAATTAACGAATAACTTGTACTGTATACAAAATGTTGACGTCACCATAGTCACCAGCGTGAAAGCGATCCGTTGTAAAGAAAACGTCAACAAATCGTCACTCCTATTATAGCTATCACTAAATAACATTGTCACCAACGAGATACGGGGCGTTGCAAGCGCCCCCCAGCGGTGAAGCAAGTAGAATAACGAAAGGGAAAAAGAAGAAAAGAGAAAAAAAAAAATATTATATAGACTCCACCTGGCGGATTTCTCACGCAAACACTAAGTACATACGCTAGTTTGTAGCATGGCGTAGACGTATGTGTAACTTATATAAATGTCCGAATACAATACGCTTCGTTAATTATGAATGCAGTTCTAACATTCTCAATGTGTCCGCGTCGTCCAACAGGGGGCGTCTAGAAAATCTAATCTATAGCACCGGAAAACGCTTTAATTATTCAACAACTTTTCTACAGTATATTTATGCGTATATACGGTATACGTGTATATAAAAAAAAAGTTATTAGTCGTCTACGCTGACAAATTTCATTTTCTATACATTTACCTTTATGAAGCGGGAAATAAATGCTCACGCCCCATTTTTTTCCCCGTTTCTGACGACGTCCTCCCTTATTCTTCCGTCGGAGGGCGTTCAGGTAGGTCAACTATCTACCCTAAATGCGTGCGACACACGTGGATAACTTTGATGGCATTTAACCACACGAAAATGTCAACCAAATATCAACAAACGCCATTTTAGAAATTAAAAACAGTATTTTTCAAGACAAAAATTCACGCCGACGACGCGCACCACTTACTTCACGTGTTCTTCACCTTTAGAAAACAAAATCCTGACACTTGAAAAAAAAAATGCAACTTTTTAGCATTATTAATGTAATTTGAATAAGGAACAAAATTTTCTTATTGAAATTACATCATTTTTGTGCGAAAATACTGAATTCTTAATGGAAAAAAAATTCATTTTGTCTCAGCATTTAAAATGACCTTTAAAATATGTTTACAAAAAACGTGATATTTTTTCATTACACTGTTTAACAATAAATAGATACGGTAAGGGTAAAAGAATTTACCCCTGAAAAAACTATTTTTCAGGGTAACTATTTGCGTAAAAAAGATAAGATTATCTCATCTTGTTTCATTTATTGGAAATGTTCCCTTTTCAAAATCATCTATTCTATTAGAAGTGGAGATTTTTTTTCGCACCATTTTGTAGCGGAAGTTGGGAAGTAAATGTTGTTAAAGAAAACGTTATTTGCTAACAGATATCAATCTCAAACTTCGTTGTTTTTTTACCGCGTATTTCATTAATTTTTGAACTCCCTTCGCAAAATAAAATTCAATTTACCGGAATTTTAAACGCGCGAGATTATGAAATAAACAGTAAAATCTTGTTTAACCAAGTTTAATACAATAATAAATTTATTAGTTTGTAGTAAAACTGCAAATTCGTTTAAAGTGCTTTTTCGAGCACCTTTTCACTTCAAAAACATAACAATGCCGTCACATAATTGAAAACATTTTTTAAAAGCTTTAAAAAAAAGTGCTGCTCAACCTTTCTTTTTTTTTTTTTTTTTTGATTACTCAAATCAATATACCTTTACCACACTCATAAACATTAATTATTATTAAATTAAACGTTAGCATTTTGCAAAAACTATTTACAATGTAATTAGGCTACATTTAAAACGAAACAGTGTTGTCAGTAAAAAGACATCATCGATCAATTACGTTAATAATTCTTGAAATTGCTGCGACACTGATGATACAAAAAAAAATTTAAATATTGACTAGAACTTTTATTTGCATAAAAATTTTAAATGAGCTCGAAAAATTTTGTTTTTGGATAAAAAATAAAAAAAAACTTTCTCGCAGAAAATTTCGTTTCGGATTTGAATTTTTTAAAGAAGACAAGAACAAACTTTTTTTTTTCTTCGCCTATCTTCTCAAAAATAAATCTCTTTTACTCCGCCATCTAATATGCAAAACCTAATCTAAAATTCAATTCGAGAAGATAATACGAAATATGAGAAGATGATGATGATGCGCAGTAAAAGCCGATTAAAACTTTCTTTTCTATATCTCTCCATCTCGCTCTCTATCTATCTATCTCTTTTTCCCTTCGTTTTTCATCAAAAGCAAAATTTGCAGAAAACAACATTTTTACGTATGATAATGTTATTAAGACTGACATTAGCTTACGAGACGATAAGTATAGAAAGTAAGAAGGGGGAAAAAAAAAAAACAATTTGCAATCTAATCAAAAACTCAACTGTCATTACTACACGTGAATTACGCGCGGATTAGTAAATAATATTAATAAACCCAAGTTTAATCATATAATAAACCTCATTCTTATTCTATTTAGTTAAAAATAATAATAATAATAAAAAACTTAAAACGATAAAAAAAATTACCGGTTACTTCATATTTTTATTATGAACAAATTTTCAGGCATTCTAATTCAGTTCGACTACCGGTAGTTCGTTTGTAACGTCATTTTCCGTCATAAATACACAAAAAATTGCACCTAATTGAATTATTAGTAAACCCTTTTAATAAGTAATTTAAATATTTCAATGCCACATGAAAACATCTTTACTTTAAAAACTTTTTTTAACGTTTAATTGTTGTACGAGCGTTTTTAGCGTTTAAAATACTTTTATGCTCTTCCGGCTTTCATACAAATTCAGTTGAGTGCACTTCTTTTGTGGGCACGGTGTATAAATTGACCTTAGGAAAAACTCGGTTTTATGAATCAAAAATGACGTTAAAAAGACGCTATAGCGACAAAAGAAAACCAAAATAATATTTTTCTTAATGAGATTCTTGCAATACCGTATCAAATTTAATGACGGTAACGACTCATCTACGTTATTTACAGTATATTTAGAATAGTAAAATAAAGTCATTAATATTATCAGCAATTTGTTTGTTTTTGAAGATGTTCCCTTTTATAAATAAAAAAGAAGCAAGTTTTCTACAGTAAAAATATAAATAGCCTACACAAAATTATTTAAATTAATAAATATTTTTAAAACGCACATAATTAAAATCAAAATGATTTACTTTTGCACAACATAATTCAATAACTTTTTACAGTGATACTTCATCTCAAAAAATTAAAACCATCAAAGTCATCGTCTTTAATAAGTATATATTTACTGTATTTTGTTTTAAATGTTTTCAAAGATAAATTACACCCACGTACATAATAATAATCTATTTATAGTTAAAATAACAACTTGTATAATTAGGATTTTAACGATGTTCTGCTTTTGTGAGAAATGTTCGAAAGAAATATTTTACGTCATTAGATAAATAAAAAAAGCATCATTATGATCACACAAAAATTATTTCTCTTCACTAGTACTTTACTTTGATATCAAAAAAATAAATACTGTATAGAAAAAAGTGGGATACCGGTACTGTAATAATTATGCTACCTTTTCAAAATGACAGATTCGAGTACCATCTCCAACGATACGTTCGCCATTCGTTTTCGGTTTAAATTTTATAAAATGTTAACGTTATCTCTGATTTAATAATCTTAACTAAATAATTATCTTCTTGATTATAAAAGTCTAGTAAACTTAACTCATTGTTGGCTCTTTTGTGAAAACCACAACGAGTCACAAATTCTACACAACGGAATGAATGACAACAATTTACTTTCCAAGTACGGAAAACAGCGAGTGACGTTGATTGTCATATGGGCGTGACGAAAAAAAGAGGCGTGAAATAAATCAGCGCCTAACCCTAGGTCCCTTAACCCACCTTAACATTTGGTCTCAACCCCCTCTAGCCATGTAAAGACGAGAGAGAAATCACAACACTGCCTGTTGCCATTTGTTTTAAACGCCTCTTTTCTTTTTTCTTGTTTTTTTTTTTTTTTTTTCTTTTTTCACCGCCTTTTACTCAACCGAGTTGTTCTATTATTCATCGAGTCGATGTCTACGAACTGCTTTTCTCGCGCCAAAATAAACATCGTCAAAATTAAGATTACACAAATTAACCACTTGTGTCTCGTCAACTCTTTACAAACATTTTACTAATTACATTCAATAAGCGGAAACATTAAAAATGCACACTTTTTTTCCTTCTTTTTTTTAGGGGGAACCTAATTTAATGCCGTTTTAAATGTTTAAAGCTTGCATCGTGCTATGTCGATATAACCAATTTTTATAAAATAAAAAATCAACTGACGACTGTGGATTTAATTATTAAAACGTGTTTCCAAAATAAATACGCTAAATAAAAAAAAAGTTACTAACCTCAACTGAACTCGACAAAAATCGCAATTAAATTTTAAAAATCACTCATAAAACAACGAAAATCCACCACTAACCAGCAAAAATCCATTAATAAACGAAATAAACAAAAACTAAACTTTTAAAAGTGGTCGCCAATCTGAAATAAAACACTACAAAATATCCACTCACAATACACTCTAAACTACGAGTACAATTTGCCCATTATAACTGTAGAACCTTTATTGCAGCATATACCGGTAGTAAAATAAACAACTAATACCGCAAACGCAATTAGGTTTTCTTTATAATAAAAAAAAAAACGCTATATAAATAAATCAAACAAAAAAAAAAAACATGTTCACAAAACAATAATATTAAAACTCCTAAAAACATTAATTAATCTAAAATAAACCAATAAGATCGCTCAGTACTTTAAGCAAAAATTTTTTAATTACTAAAAGAAAAATACTGTAGTTATTTAACCATAAAATAAACAACTAAAAACACAATAATTATTAGGTTTTTTTACAAAAATAAAACCGCTATACTGTATAAACACGTAATTAGTCATTGAACCATTTAAAAGTTTGTTTTATCGACATTTTTTACCGTTATAAAACTTAATTCGAGACTGATTTAAATTTTGCTGACAAATAAATTTTAGCTAGCTGCGTAAGCTACTACAATTTCTAAAAGCGACTTCATTTTTATTTTGTGCGGTCATTCTATCCAATAATGTTATTGCGATCAATTAAATAGGGGTCACTTTGCTGTAACATTCGATACGAAAATGGTAAATTAATTCTGTCGAAAGCAAAAAAAGAAAATTAATTGATGGGGAATTTTTTTTTTTATTTCCTTTTCGGAAAACGAAAAAATAAAATTGCGCGGTATTTTTTTACTTCCTTCACTTCTTGTTTGATGATTTTCGCACGTGTTTCGATTGAGGTCATCGCCCAACGCATTTTTTATCCCAAACGTCAAATATGGTTTCAACTTTCCCGCGTATTTCATCGCAGATAACTAAAATATTCTTTTTGACGTCTTATTAAAAATGTATTTCGTAGATAAAAATGAGCCATCAAAAAACGAGAAAAAAAAATCGTCTACCGTCAAATTTTTTTTTTATATACCGTACCGTATTTACTGGTTTCATTCGTCTTTAAAATACTTGCGAGTTTCGTTTGCACAGTAAATTACAACAATAAAATTCGTAAAGTAATGATTAATTATTAAATTTATTAATGCAACTTAATTAAAAAAATTTTTATCAAATTTTAAAATATAAAACCAAAAACAGTTGCAAGATTCATTGTTGCTTAATATACATGTTCAGTTTTTTCACCGCAAATCAGGTTTTAGTGGAACTAAAATGTTTCTACTGAAAACTCGCGACGATGTGACATCACTTGCACAATTTTAAAAAAAAAATGTCCTCTGCTTCTCTTTTCAAAAATTAAGTTTTAACAGCGAAACGACCTGCGAGAAGAGGTTTGAAAGAAACTAGTTTGCGAAACGTGAATCTAGTTCTGCCAAACTGTATTGTAGAAATGGTTTCAATTAACCTGTTTCAAAAGTAAAGTGGAAACAAGATATTACAATATGATTAAACATTTTATGTAATAAAAAATTTTCGAAGTTAGAAATAATTAAATTCATAAAAAATAAATCACTTTCATATTATTGTAACTTAAATTTACGGTTAGGGGATCGTACTTTTTACTGTAATTTTAATATTTTCTGGACTTTCCTTATCCGTCATTTTTTTCATTATTTCTACTAAAAAAAATTTTTGTTAATTTAAAACAAAACTTTCCCATAAAATTTGCCTGCTGTTACAAACATAATAAAGCCAATAATACTGCAGTTGAAATTAGTTAACCATACTAAAATGCATATTAAGTGTTAAAACCAAATACTGTAATCGATTTCTCTTCACGCATACGGTAAATAATTCCTTGATTTTACAAGTAAACTGCATTTTATAAGAAAAACTCCCCCGCGCCAGATGCGCTTTAAGCTTTTTTTTATTCTTCTCCATTTAATTTTTAATTAAAATTCATTTATTTGGATAATAATAATTTCCCCCGTAAATTTCCAAATTTCCCCTAAGTTTCATTTGTCTACGGCAACTAAAGAAAAACCAATTTAAATTTTCAAAATGAATTTCACATTCAACGTAGTCTAATAATCATAAAATAACAACAAAAAAAACATAAATTAAATTTAATAATATTGATTAGAAAAATGAAGAAAAAAAAAAAAAAAGACTCGCCGACGATTACTTTATATCTCCCTCAACCTCCATAAAAACCAATTTTAACGCAATAGGGCTATACACTACCGGCTTTTATCTTTTCCAATTTTAATAAAAATTAAATGTTAACGCGCTACCCACCCTTTTTCTCAGCTTCAAAAAAAAAAAATAACAACGGTTTATGTTTATTTCAACGCCAAACTTTTCCCCGCTCACAAAGCGCCACTTAAAACGTTTATTAGCGGCTCTTAAAATAGACAACAAAAAAAAAGTTTCTTATTAGCCAATCAATTTTTCACCTACTTTCCGAAACAATAACAATATTGATTAATTTCTCACCTAACCCTTTCTCCTCGCCACCACCCACTCGCCCTTTATAATAATAATAATAACAATAAGGGCATATAGAAACAACAAGGACTGAAAGAGGTAAAGAGCGAGTGCGAGAGAAACCAACCGTCTCAAATGTCATCTCTGGAAATTGGCAAACAATTTTTAATCAACAAACGCGCGCGGTTGTTCGATTGTTAGCGCAAAATTTCCCGCTCTACCGATTTTTCCGTCATCCGTTTCAACTAATATTTTTCTCTCCGTCTGCCCGTCTGTCTATCTCACCCGCTCAAATAACCAAACCGGACGTGAAATTAAATAAGAAAAAGTTGAAGGGGGATTTGTTAAGCCAAGCGCTTAAACCTTTCAACCCGCAGCCATCTTCTGTCCACGCCCAACGCATGCGCATTCCGTATCTCTGCCTCCATTTTATACTCTCCTTTTTATTGCTTTTTTATTTTACCCTATTCTATTTTTATAAGTTTAAAAGAAGAAGAAAAGAAGAAAAAAAACTCTTGGAAGATGGGTTATTTTTTTCGTGTTTTTTTTTTTTTTTGTCTCAGTGGAAAACATAAATAAAAAAAAAATATACAGTATGTTTACAATAGCGTTATAGGTAATACCGGTAGCGTCCCGGTGACTGTGTGTATATAGTCGACAAAAAAACACAAATGAGATGACGTGATGAATTATTAAAAATATGTACTTTTTTAGCATAGGTTTGGTCTTATGTCATCTCGCTCTCTCACTCACTTTTTATTCCCAACAAACAGGGAACGTTTCTCGTATAAGTACATAACCGGAAGAAGTGGATTAAGAATTCTTAAAATGAACATTTGCTTGGACTGGTTTTTTTTCTTCCGCTTTTCTTTTTTCTATCTACCGCTATATAGTGGATGTATATAATAAAATACCGGTACCAAAAAAAAAAGGTTGTTTACTTTGTATTTGAACGAGATTTCCCTTTCCTTTTACTTTTTTTTTGTTATTATATATACACAAGTATATAATATCTACGACGCAATTTCTTTTTCCAAAAAAAAAAAAAAAAAAGAGGGCGCTCTTTAGCGAGTGAAACGAACGAGTGAGTGGCAAATCCGTTAAGTAAGAAGATTAACGGTCGGAGATTTATGTCCAAAACGGGCTAATTCCTCACTAAACTTTGCCTAATTCTCCGCTTCCCAACGGCTACAACCCCGACGACGGAAACGAATGGGCATGTATGAAGATGACACGCGTAAACTCCCCCCAGCCATAAGCCACACACACACACGCGCAACCGGATAACTCATGTTCGGAAATCAATTTCGAAGCGAATGCATGTCAGCGACGTAATGGCGCACTTTACGCGCCTTTAATCTCGCCAGCGTGTAATACACGAAGCATTAAAATAATGTTTCCCGATACAAACTTTAAAAAAAAATTTTTATTTTTATAGAGAAAATTAATGCAATTACGCAAAGATAATTAGCCAAAAAATTCGACGGAAAAAATCTAAGCGAATAATCTGGAACATCAACGAAAAACCCTTAAAACTATTTTTAAAAAATAAATTCGTAAAAAAAATATACTCGTAGTAGTAAATATTTTAAGAAGTAACAAAATGGAGACTATTTCAACTATAAAAAAAAAAAAAGTTCAAATGAACATGTGTCCAATTTTCAATGTGTGTGGAGATACAGCTGCGAATGTTAGCCATAAAAAAAGGCCTTAGAAAAGGTATTAAGCTGCGAGCGTATTATTGCCGGGAGAGTTGAAAAGTGCACTGAAGTTGCTGGAACAATAACATTAAACTGTTGTAGACTATTCGTGTGTTTTATAACATTTAAATAATCAATAAATCATTTTGTCTTTTCTTAATATCGTTTGTAAGGTTTTTTTATGGGCAATTTTAAACAAAAAGTAATGGACATTCTCCATACGCAGTCTAGTAAAGAAAGCTTAAAAGTTTAGTCCCAGCGTCGTGCGCTGGCTGTACACATTGCTTGTTGGTAGACGAATGACAACGCTAAAATTGGCTAAAATAGGCATAAACAAATTCGCGACCTTTCATTGTCCCCGCACACCATGCATTGAAATTAATGACTTCTATAAAAAAAAATTTCTTGCTTCATAGTTAAACATAGCACAGCAATAAACAACAATGAATGTACGAGAGTCTCCAAAAGATTTTGTCCATTTTGGTGTGTCATTCGCCAAATATTCGTCCACCAACAGCCAATGCATAATGTCACCTTTACAAAATAATTATGTTCGGTGAGTCCGTTATGCTATGTAAAATTTGTAGTCAAGATTCTGCAATCGAGTGTCCAAATCTAACATTAAGGGTCGTATTCAGAAACGACACTTGAGAGTAGATGATCACTTATGGAGCGCAATCTCTCTCCATATTATAACTATGGGATAAAAATTTCACCCCACTGACTTTGATAATATCGAGAGAGATTGCGGTCCATAAGACTATGCTCATCCACTCTCAAGTGTAGTTTCTGAATACGATCCTAAGTGTCGCATCAGTTACGGTTTAATCAAGTTTGTCTCTGGTTCCTGTTTACGTTCAATTTCACCACACCTCATATTTTGTAGTCTGCCTAATTTAAATCCAGAATATTGAATTTAAAGAAGTGCGCCAACACATGATGCGGACTTGAGACTAATCTGGAGTCAGTGCAGCGCATGAAGAGTGGGTATAATAAGTCTTGTACAGTATTGCTGCATGTGTTGACACCGAGAGAGAACTATTTTGAACACGGAATAGAACAATTAAATGTTTAAAAAAAAGTCTTTTAAAATAAAGTTTTTTTTACGTGGCATTGAAATATTTAAGTTATTAAAAGAATTTAATCCTAATTCAGTTGGGCGTACTTTTTTGTCAACACGGGGTAGTTGCAATTCAAATGTAAATACTGTATGCCACCATTTTTTTCTGTACTTAACCAATGTAAGATAAGGACGTTCGCTTTCCAAAATTCGCTCGTACAAAAAAAAAACAAAAAAAAAAAAAAAACAACCATTAACGGATTTTTTTAATGTACCATTTTTTCATTAAAAATGCAATATTTTTTTTTTAATAAAAAAAAATAAAAACAACCCAAAAGCAATTTTTCAAGGCGTATAAACACTAATGAAACTTGAATCGGACTTGTCAAGTTTTGGCAGAGCTTTTGGCGAACTTAATCTCCTTTCCAATGCCAACAATTTTTGCATCAAGTTAAACTCGGGAAAAAATAATAATTTTCATAAGAAATGAGTTACTAATCATTTTTGGCTATATCTCTGCTAGGCTTATCCCTCGAAGGGATTTGCTCGCTCTCTAGCGCGCGCGTGTGTGATGATAACGTTAACGCCGAGGTTAAATAAACGCCACATGTTGTTTCCTCCAATACTCTTACTCGCGCTAATATTTTATTCAAAATTAATTATTTTTCACGCTCTCCCAAAATAATATCATATTATATTTATATAATAAATAAAAAATATATATTAAAAACGAATAAAAAATTGAAAAATAAAATATATACTGTATAGAATACCGGTATATCTATATTTTTTTATTTTTTATTCCGATTGATAATAATTTTGGCGCGCGTGTTGAGTTAGTTCCATCACCGACAGTATTTTATTTAAAAGCCAGTCGATTGAGGTGGAACTTCGCCGAGAACACGAAATAAATATTTAATATCTCACAATTTGAAACAAGGAACGTCGTCGTTGTTCGCGTTTTTCACACTCCTAACCGCCATTACTCCTATATTATTTCGCTTTATCTAACTCGGAAAATATAAAAAAGGGTATTCGGCGTAGGATACCAAAAAAAAATAAGTAAAACAAAAAATACGTTTGTTTCAGTTAAAGAAGAAAAAAAAATACAAATCTTCCTTTAAAAAAAATATAGGAATTGAGGGGAAAAGCCAAATACGATATAGTGGAATAGGAAATAATCTCACGTTCGGATCAGACTCTAGCTGTATCTTGCGCTGAGAAATGCAAAAAACGGAAGCGCCAGGTTATTAGAAATAACCAAAAACCTCGATTTTGCGTTTGAAAAAGCAAACAAATATCAAACGGTGATGAAACAAATAATTAAATTGTTAAAAGTGGGACGAATTATTATATTTTTCTATCGATTGCCATGATTGAAATCCAGGAATGAAAAATCGAAAAAATCTGTCAAAAAATAATAATAAAGTAAATAAATAAACTGAAAGTTTTGAAGGGAAATAAACTAATCGAAAAGAAAAAAAAAATCGATAAAAAACCAAAAATATTATTATTATCGGAGTCAAAAATATTTACGGTACCTGTAGGCCTACTAAAAAAAATAAATAACCAAAAAAAAAAAAAAATTTAAAAATCTTAAACAATTTTGAAAAAATTTAATATTACCAGTATTAAAGAAAAATAGATTTTAAATTTTTTAAACTTAATATGTAGATAAATTCAAAAGGCCGCTTGAGGGTTCCTTTCCAGACCTTGATTATAATAATATTAACTAACTCAACTTGACAAATAAAAATCGAAAAATGTAAAATCAAAAATACAGTACCGGTAATAAAAATCTTTATAATTAATTATAACTTTCCAAATGGTTATTTATTCACAATTTAAAAAATTTAAAAAAGTATACATGTACCGGTAATATAAAAAATCTCTTTAAAAAGTGACAAAATCGATAAAGAAAAAAGTTTAAAACAAAAGCATTCATCGCAGCTTATTAAAATAGAGAAAAACAAAAAATTCCATAGAAAATGCTTTTTTAAAATCGATACCAATGTGATTAATAACTTCTCCAAAACCGTTAAAAAAATGAAATAAAATTCTTTAAAAATATATAAAGAGAAGAGAAAAAATAAAATCGATAAAAAATCCATAAACAATTCACCGAAATTCTACTAATAATTAGTTCAAATTGGAAAAACAAAATTAAAAGAATTCCATTAAAAAAAGTGACATCTAAAATCGATAAAAAAATGAAATACAAGTACCATAAACATTTATAATAATAATTGGATTGATCTCTAAAACTAAAAAAAAATGTGATTAAATTCTAGAGAAAAAAAAATCGATCAAAACAATAAACATTTATAATATAATGCGGCAGTTCGTTTAAAAGCAGCATAACCAATGTTCAAAAATCATAAAAATAATTACGGTAATTCTAAAACAAATTATTATATAATACCGGTAATACTGTAAAATAAATAAACAAACTACTTTATACGCAGAGTAGCACCTCCTTGCAGAGGGACTAAAATAAACGCAGCAAAATTAATTTATGGTGCAGATGGTTTATTAATAAAACTGAAATAAAAGTGTAAAAGTGCGGCAGATTATAGGGATTCGCCACCGCCCTTACCGGTTAGTATTTTATAATGTTTATAATAATATATTTTCTTTTGTAATGAATCGGTGGAAATAAAAAATACCTAAATCTAAACTGAGTTCGCTAAACTCAAACTTTCGTCTCAATATTGAACTTGCATAAAAAAAAACCTAATAATACATATAAAAACTGAAACCCATAACTTGACCAAATTTGCACCAATATTATTAATAAAGTATATTTTTTATCAATAAAGAAAACCCAAATTTACTCAAAAAGTCAAAAAAATGTAATTGTCTGGTTATCGATGCAAACCCCTCAATTACTGCATACGCATAGTGCATTTCTAAGTATAATCGAGAGCCCACATTCAGTCTCCATGTATTAATGCATAATATTATATAATTTTTTTCTCCATAAAATAAGTTAAAAGAGGTGCTAAAACGGCCAGTAAACGTTAAATCGAGGTTTGTCCATTGCAACGCGAAATAACGTAAAGGTTCGGTTAGAGCTCTGTCGACAACTAATCGAAACTCATCATTTATTTACATGCACTATAAGATATATATATGATGATGATGATAGATATGCTACAATTACTTCCGCCCACAATTATTTCTCCCTATCCATATCTCCCCGAAGAATGCTAGAAAAAGAATAAAAAAAATTAGGAAAAACGAGAGGGAAGTAAAACTAAAAACGAAGGAAGAAGAAGGAGAGAAAAAAAATATATATAATATATATAATAATAAATAAGACCGGGGTTTATTCGAGCAAACATTTATATCTGATGCTCTACTCTCCATTCTTAATTATCCTCAACTCGCTGCCTATGTATTTATTATTGTTATTATATTTTTGTCAATTTCCAAGACCTGGAACACCGATGAAAATAGAAAGAAAAATGTAATTGGCAAGCGTTACTCATTCCAATTTTTCCTTCATCCGTTTCCACGTCAAAATTACGAGATACGTTTATTCGCTTAAACAACTCTAAAATAATTTATTAGGAATATTACAAACGCCCCAAATTAATCTCCAACACGTGTTTTTCTTGGTCCTCGGTTGATGCTTCGGGAATAAATAAACAAAAAAAATAATTTTTTTTTGCGCTTAAACTAAATTGCGCTTCACTTCTAATAATAAATTAAAACTATGCAAGATGTTAGATAGAAGATTATACCGGTAACCAACGCTACATTTCGATTCGTTGTTGGTGTAGTTGCCGCCAGAACACTTAGTTTATATTTACATATTATACTGTAGTTGTATCCCGATCTAAATTTGCTAGGTCGTAATTGACCGTCACTTATTTAAGATATTGCAGTAGAACTTAGGCAAATTAAATTATAAGGGAAAAGCAAAATTTTTCGATATACCAAAGTTTAAAGTTCGATATAATTATAGAAATTTTCGTTAAGAACATTATCATCCTGTATACCCGTATTCCTGTATCAATCCCGTATTCAAAAATGGAAACCAAAACGAAAACAACATCAAAAGTAAAACTTAATAATAAAACTGTAATCGAAACAATGCCCCACTCCCTTTATGTGCCCCAATTTTCTACCTCGAAATTAAACAAGGATATATAGAGGTTTCATAGTCAAAACCTAATATTGCAATAAACAATAATACAGTAATAATAGTCCAAATCTCAATACAGTACTGTATATGGAATTTCTGAGATAAAAATTTCGATATATTGAGGTTTTGCTCTAAAAAGTTAAGATACGGTACCCTCTAACAAAAATTCGACATACGCATG